>JAANSM010000168.1:0-39949 GCA_036850725.1 Orchesella villosa | reverse complement strand
TTTTCTCCACTCATATTTATTATGCATAAAACGTAATAATAATAGCCGCCCAAAAAGCCCAATCCATTTTACACTTTACGATGGATGCATATCACCATCATCAACTTATACAGCATCCTCACGGTATATACATGACGGTGATGATGATGAAGAAAACTCCGTGGCTAAAGAAGTATTTAAAAAAATCTTTTTCACCTACACCAAGACAAATTTAATCCTTCTCAACCTGTGTTTGATCATATCTGCTCAACTTTTCTTAGTTGATTGCGGCACTATTGCAGCATACTTGACTTTAGTTTCTGCCACTTGTGTATTATATTATATACGTCTATTATTTTATTACTTTTGTAAACCACTTTTCTATCATTTTCCCATTAGCTCAAGCTAAAAATATTTACAAGGGTATTATCATGATCATCATCATGGAGAGAAAGAAATGGGATAATGTTCAAATTTTTGAATGTGCAACTGGTGGTGGTTTTGTGATATTGGAAAAGAATAACAAGATGAAGATGACATGTAACAGGTAAGTATTAAGTATTAACAGTATTAAGCACCTGCACGGACCCAATCTCACGATTTTAGCCTTGATGATCTCATTCCTTGAAGGCACGTCTTCCTAAATATCCCATATATTATTGGAAAATTAACAGAAAAGGAGTGAGAGGAGGTAGGTAGTATTGAAGTGCGTTTTGTGTGTGCTACTTTTTAATATGATTATATTGACATGCGATTAGTGGAAGTTAAATGAGTGTCAGAATAGTCATATTAATGGACCATCTATGACTTTTTACGAGGTTATATCTTTACCATTTGAGGAGAGCCTAAAATGATCGTTTCAGTTGAGTTTTCTTTTTTCTTTTCTCCAGTTCAGACGCATAATAATAATACTTTTGAAGGGAGAGCAAGAGATTGCTTCTTAGCATTATCTTAACTGCAGTCAAATTGACCGACACAAGAAATAAAGAGACACTTTATTGACCAGGGAGTTGTGCGCGGAAGGATAAAAAAGGATGGTTGGGAAAGTTATGAGCATTTGAAAACGTTATTGAATGGTACTTTATGTCAATGTCCATGTGCCAGGCGTACTCACACAAATGAAAATGGAGAGAAATGCAATTTAGCCGCTTGTATATGCCGTATGCTATGTTCCATATAGCTTGTAGCTCACTTCACTTGTCCACTTATTGGAAGAAAATTATCCTTTATCCTTTTACAATTACTTTACGAGCGGTCAGAAGCAAGGCAATGGAAAAAGAGAGAGGGAGATGAACTAAACTGAAATTCTTATTGAACTGAAGTGGGGGATGAAGAGTAATTTAGAATCATAATTTTTCATTTCTGAAGGAACCGATAGTAAAAACTTTGGCTGATGATCCCATAAAGATAGATATACACAATATTAAACGATTTTCTTCGCTCTTTTCTACCCCTGAACTAATCTGCCGAATAGCTAAGAATGGGAATAGAAAAAATATATGTTCAATTGTAAAATTTAAATATGCAAATCCAATTTTCAGATCTTTGTTCTGTCTCGCTGAGCACGAGTAATGTTTAGGTATATGTAAAAAAGGGTACGTTATCGGCAGTTCACACAAGCAGTTTTCAGTTAGACGTGTGATCAAAAATCAACAGTTGCTCATCATAGTTCTAAGCAAAAGGGTATTGACATGAAAAATATGTTATGCATTTTTGAAGTGTCTTCTTTTCCAACTCTGCTATATATTATAAATGCCCTCTGAATATGGAACGGCAGCCGTCAATGTTGTCATAAACAATAACAGAAGACAACTCATCTCTTTCTCCTCCTCAAGAAATATGCATTTCGTCTAGTAATTAATAGCTCTCCCTTTATGTGTATCGCTTACCGAAACAAGTATTCGGAAAAAATTCTTCCTGCGTATCCTTAGGTATATCTAGACTTGTTTGTAAATGAGTAGCAGAAAAAAATAAACTACACAAATACAATCAACAATTATTATATTTTAACAGAAAAATATGCATAGTACAAATATATAAAAAAAATGCAACAACATTTGCTCAGCTAATAATGGAATGAAAGGATCGAGTATAAGAAATAATCGGTGAACACACCACACACTCATTTCAGATATCACTTGATTGTAAATCCTCACCTTCTTTTCATATATAATATATCCTCAAATCCTGCTCAGTCCAACACTATCCGTATTCCTATCAGAATACAAATAATCTCTTTTTCCCGAGTTTGCAAACAGACCAGAAAACATATTACTTATAAACATTGCAACAATATAATAATGTGAGTCGGTATAATTTTTCTTTTCGTTTGTTCTTTTTTTATTTGTTGTCTCGCCTCTGGCCTTTTCCGCTTTTTATTATAATATAATTCTCCTTTAATTAACTTTGAGCGAATCCCCCATTATCTGTTGTCTTAACCAAACAATAAATTTCTTCTTGGCAGTAAATAGCACTTCGGCAAAATGGGCTACTACCATATAAGCATAATATGCTTATATAAACTTCTCTGGAGAACAGAAGTGTACATTATTTGGTACAAATGGCAAAAATGATATAAGAAAGAAAAGTATATCTAGAGATATGATATGAATATATGAAAATGGTACAAATATGCCTTACATAATATAATAATAATGATGACGGTAATAATGATGCTGATGATGATGCGCCTTTTTTCTGCCTTCCCTACCTGCTCCTTTTTCCTCATGCTCATTCACAGGAACTTGACTTTTGCTGATCATAATTTGCGATAACACGACTCGTCCCTGTCTGACGTGAGCATGATGATGATGAAGCGGCTGCTGCTGTTCCTCTTCGAGAGTTTGGCTTTGGCTTTGCTTCTTTTTGGGAAATGTGAATGGAACTTTGCCACGTCTTAAATTTATATATATATGCGGTTCTTACTTTCGCACAAGAAGAAGAGCAAGAAAAGAAGAAGAACTCATCATAAAATATGTATGTAATCATAACTTTATATAATGTAATATGCATATTAATAAAATGAAGGCAGTTTCATGGAGTATTTGGATGATGATGTGATGGAATAGTGACCATGTGCGAAAAGAGTGCATTGAAATAAAAATGTGTTCCTTCTTTTAAATTAGTTTTTTCCCATTTTCTTTACGATGTGAGTATGCATACTTTAACACAATTTTTAAAAATATATTACACCAGGTACATGAGCGAGCAGTGAGCACGCACACTTGCTTTGTGTATATATTGCTTTATTTAATTGTGAAAATTTTATGGATTCTTTCGCACATTCTCGTCAATATTATTATATCATATATGAAAAAGAGATGTTTCCTCCGTGTATAAAATTAAATATATAGCTTCATTAAGAAAACATTTTAATTTAATTTTACTCCCTCACTTGCTTGTTGCACACCTGTAAATGTGGATAGGTATTTTATAATGCGTTGGCACATCAAATATTTATTATGAATGAGGATTTTCAACAAACAACTTTTACAACTCAATTAATTCGTTTATTATATTAGTTATGATGTGGTAGGAGGAGCAAGGACGGTTTCATGCGTGAAATATAAGAAATAATATATGTTTTGCATTTTTGTTTGTGATTACAATAAACTATTTCAAGAAGACAAATCAGTAAATGATTTAAATTTTTAGACTGTGTCAAACGTTGTATATATTTGTAATTCGTAAAGCATATATTGCACTTACAACTTATTGGTGCAATCATTTCTAGGCTTATGAATAAAGTTTTTCTTGAATCTAGCTATAGAATTACATACAGTATTGGGTTGTAAGTGTGCATATAATACTAAGCCTGAGCCCAATGCTGTATATAGCATCTATCATACCAGTTAATTTAATGTACATGCAGTAAATAAACTATCGACATATTATCGACTCAAAAATAGTTTGCAATGAACGGGGGGTCATGACCCACGAAAATGTTATTTTTCTCTAGCGCATCCATTTATAATTGATAGTATTATTTATAAATGATTATTTACTCGAGTGTGTTGACTGAATAAACGAGCTACAGAGCAGCCTTAAAACTGTACAAATGCAAATCACTACAGTGTACACACATCCTTCCGTTCATCCCGGAGGCAAATCTTCGTCTACCTACACACACACACACACGTGCATGTTATATGTTATGTGTGTGTTGTGTGAAGTGAATGCTGTGATTAAAAACACATTATAATTATAATCAATCCAATTGTTTTAATGAGAATCAGTGTAACTATCCCTCCCCCAAGTTACAGCTTCTTCCTTCACGTTTACTTAAGGTAGGTGCGTAGGTATATTGGCTGCATCCTTGCTCCAGGAGATACACACACATTTTTTGCATGCAACTAAATTCCAAAACTCAGGTCATCATCATTGTAAAAACCCTTTTGTTTATCTATAATAAACACAAACGGTTCTCAATTTGTTTCTCATTTTTACGCACGTAAATCATTTGAATAGACAAGAAAAGGAAGAATACAGGATGTGCCGAATACAATAATCAGAATGAGTAAAACACAAATCACGTACGTATAACCTATTTAGCACATTAGGAAAGGAAGAAAGGAGCTGAAAAAAAGTGACGTTTTGATTTGGAAATCAAACGGAAAGTAGTAGCAAAGCGGTGATATGAGAGAAAATGGTATATATAGAAAGAGGTACATGGGTTTCTGGTGTGGTATTATGTGTTGTAATGTGACGTTGGTGGCGTGCACCGTTCCAGTAAGTAGCAAAGTAATTCAGAGAGACTGCAAGTAATAAAGTTCAAGTGAAACAAAAGTAGAGCCCAAGATTAGCCCCCTTGATAGCCACATACATTTTAACTGCTGCCAACAACATGCCACATAAAATACATTAATAGCAACAACATTGAAATTGTATATATTTTGTCGGTAGGAAAACCAACAAAACACACTCAAATGAAAACAAACCTTTCTCACTTTTTTCTTTTTCTTCTTCTTCCCCATCTCTCCTCTCACTCAGTCAGCACAGCAGTATAAAAATATTGAGGGTGTAATATAACACGCCAAGAGTAAGCATTATGAATATTTTTTTATTTTTTTTAAAGTTGAAACAAACTAATGTGTACAACTACCAAAACCAGTTGAAATGAGACGTGTTGAGTTGAGTGGGCAAATGAATAGAAGAATCGAATGGAACTTTCGACTTGCATGCCAAATTCTGCATACAAATGGACGATGGACGGCACGTCATGACATGGTCAGCTCAACACTATACAAAAACTCGGGCTCACTCTCACACAGGAGGCAAAAGTTGCAGTTTAGTTGGCGTGATTTGAACATTATTGCTTGTAATATGAATATGTACTTAGTTCGTTTTCTTTTGTATTGTAGTTTAGTATTTTGTTACTCTTTTTAATGCTTTTATATATATTTTTTGGTTGTTCTTATTGTATTCAAACATGTAGACTTTTTTGTTGAGTTTTAGTTGTATAATATACACTACATATCACATCACATCACACAATTTGATTTAAAAGTGATATGACATGAGGGCCTCAGGTTTATGTAAACATTACAAAACTAAATTTTCATCCAGGTGTACATTGCATATATATCCATTATGTATTATGTTGGTTTAGCACGGTTGGTATTCATGTTTCTTTCCACATGGCATGATATCATGCTAAAAAAAGTAGATTGTTGGTTTTACTAAAAGTCTTAGGGTTTTCCCATAAACATATATATTATGTTTTGTTATAGTTTATATAATACTTGATCATCTGCATGTTGTATGTTTACGTGGCGTGGCATGTACCTCTCAACTCGTCGCGATTCTCAGCAGTTCTCTCAGCATCATATCTTCTTGAATTTCTTATTAACTCAGTGCAATTTTTTTTACTAATGAGCTTGTCTTGAAAAAAATTGTCTGCTTGTTTCACCTTGTAATGTGGTGACATAAAATGTGTACGTTAAATTGTTTGCCTTTGTCATCTCTCCCTCCATAAATGAAAAACAAAGTAGAAAAGAGCTCAATTGAAATGTAATGGAGTCAACTTTTTCTTAATAGTAATCAAGCTCAAATCTCCGGTTTCATGCAAAAACACATAATTTACACGGTGAGCAGCTTGGTTTCATCATAACACATTTTTGTATATGCTTTTCCTTTTCGACCTCTTTCACATTTACTTCCAATTTACTTTTTGGACACAAGACCCAACCAATTGAACCCGTTGGAGAAATGGATTTGGTGAGAGGGCAATCGGTTGGTATGTCGTGCCGACATACCAACCAGTGACTTTTTTTGCTAATATCTAACAACATAGTAATATCATGTTATTATTATGCATTTCATTCACACAAACATGGTATTTATTACCTGCTTTCTATATACACAACCACATTTTTTCTTCATTTGAATGCAAACGACGGAGAAAGAAAAAATCAAAAACTTAAAATGTCTTCACTTCTTTTCTTGCCACTTGCAAAGAAAAGTGCCACAAACCAACTCGCGACCTATTCCATTCCGAAACAGGAATTTTTTTTTCGCTCTGTGTAAATAGAGCTGGTAGCTAGTACATTGTACAAGTTTGCAAGGGAAGCCGCAAGCGTAATAAAGGCACATTTTTGTTGCAGTCTCGTAAGTATATATATACAATGTATGTATTATATCTATATTTTTTGACTTCATAATATTTTATAGCGTCATAATTCTCATTGGTAATTACACGTTTGCAAGATTGTAGATGATATTTCAAAAAGGTATAAAATAAACTTACAATAATCAAGTGCAACTACTAAACGCAACTGTCAACTTCATTCACAAAGCAAAATACTTAACTACTCAAGCATAACAATATTATCCTGAAATCCTCCGACTATATCATATCATCACCAGACAAACTGGTGGCGTGCTGACGGTTAACTTGTCTTCTCTTTATATGTAGGTATATAATATACAATGCCTGCCACATCATCTCATTGCTATAATGCCTCTTTCTACCCCTACACACACATCACATCACTTCTTTTTAATCAAATCAATTTATTTGCAAGTTGTGAACAACATAAAATGCAATTATTTTTAATATCACTTCATTGTTCCTCTTCATAACATAATGATATAGGTTTGGAGTGAAATGTAGTTATTAAAAGGGATTGGAATGCTCTTGTTTTTCTTCATTTGGGATTTCCTCACATATTTTTTTCAATTTTCGAATGTAAGTTCCACCGACAGATACGATCAATATGATATGATATGGACGTGATACCGTCGGAGTATGGATGTAATACATGTTTTTTATTACACCGAAATGCCGAACGAAGTGCTGCTTCCAGTCTGCTTCTATGCTACACATTTACCAGTATAATTTGTTCCATTTATTTACACAAACTGTTAGAACGACGTGCATTTAAATTATAATGTGCAATACACACACACACATATACAACTTAGCGTTAGACATTGGATTTTAGGTATGAGATTCATTTCTCAAGAAGCTTACTTACTTAAGCCATTTTTACTGTCAGAAGTGAACAAACAAGCCGCATTTCTATAGTCATCATGTCATTATCATGAGTGCAAACAAACGTGCAAGCATGCACTAACAATTGAAGGAAAAGCTACTTACAACTTACCAAATAAAAAACCTTACCGTCCGTCCTCGTCAATTTTTGCTCTCCTTCACACTTTTCATGTAAATATTCCTTTTGGTTTGTCCGTCTGCATAAATGCATAAAATAAATCGAGTAAGTGAGCGAGCCAGAGAAGAGGGAGAGAGAGGAAAGTTACTAAAAGACAATAGGATGTGCGATGTGATGTGCATAATACTGATGTGATGTTGTTGTGTGTATATTTTGTGAAGACCAGCACTAATTTGATTATTTTCACGGTATGTTAAATCCGGTTTTAATCTGGTCAACAGAATCTGGATTTGTAACACCAACACCCCAACAATGTCTTGGCTGCTTTGGAAATATGCAATAAACACACATAAAACCTACAGCGGCTTATACAGACATTGTGGGTTCGTCCGGCAAATATTCTTATGGTTTTATCTGTCCCTTTATATTTAAATGATTTTTTAAAGTTTTCCCTACATTATGAGATTTGCAAATCGAACATCATAAACCATACCTAAAGATATACTTAAATTACTAATACTCGCATACACAACCGACTAATCTAGTGCCTCACTGCATTTTAATTGAAATTGAAATTTTTCTTAAGAAGCAGCAAACCTATCCAGAATCCAAATATCAAAAATTGGTTGACCTTGAGTACAAATAAACTCATCCACACTTTTTTTCTCTCCATTTGACTAAATTAATTACCCTTTGTTGTCCGTTACAAGCCATTTATCTTTTTCCTCCCATATTAAACCTCAGGAGTATATGTCTTTGTGGTTACCACCTGCTGAGAAGTGCTTATATATATACTCAACTCAGGGAATCAAATGTCTCTGGTAAACACGAGAATGCAAAAGAGAGGCAGTCAAGTGAAGGGTTTTGTTGGTGAGGTAAAGAGAAGAAGCTCTTATTTACATTATTTTTACGATACGACGAAAAGGAAGAAGGATAAGACATCACATCACATCATCTTCTACTTCTCCTCTCTGCATCTCGATGTAAAACTTCAAGCCTCTTTTGTTGTAATGGTGCGTAAGCTCACATAGGAAACGCTCAGCATGGGGCAGAAAGCTCAAACTCAATAAAAATCATCAACGCCACAAATCCTTGAGAGTTTATTTTACTGTTAAAACACTATTAAAATACATGTGATCCACATGTTATATCTTTTTGCTTCTCTTGTGCAAAATACAAGAAGACAAGACAAGGTAAGGGTGATGGTGATGGTATTTTTTTCCTTCTTCCAACCTATTTATTTGAGACCACTTCACTTCCAACTGTTTAAAATGCACATCAAGTAAAATAGTCATTAGCAGAAATTATATGTACGTGCAACAATTCTTGTAGTCAGGTTTTAATACAATTTATCGCAGGTAGCGTACGATTCATAAAGAAAATATAATCAATTCGATCATCGTCATCATCATCACTACCGTTTTTATTTCTTCTCTTGCCACTCAAAGTCCGGTTGCTGGCTTGGCTTGGCTGGCTACTACTATATTTTTTTATGTAGCTATTTCTTTTCTTGTTTCATTTGTGTATCTAATTAATACTGATGAACAATAAACATAATAAATGTAATAAACACAAGTACATGTCTGTCAAGAAGCTATACATAACATTAAGGATGAGAAAATGTTCCTTTCTTGTAAAGTTCTTGTGTAGGCACATACGTGTGTGCGTACAAGGTGACATGCATTATTATTATTTACATTATTTGTTCTTCCTATTCACCAATTAATCTCCGCATTACTTTGCTCGTAAAACTATACAGCTCTCTGTCAGTCTTGCTGCTTTATTGATGCTCTCCGGATATAAAATATAATGATAAAAGCACAATGTCGAATATAAAATGTGTGTTTGTACCTGTAATCAATAACACAACCCTTTTGCTTATCATATTTAGCATTTGTTGCATATATACAATATATACTCATATACATTGAAGCTACTGTCGTTAAAGTAGATGATATGATATGATGACGATCATTTACTACGGTAATTGATTATCTTTACATGAGCAGAGCTACAGCTACCAGCAAAAAAAAAATGTTTTTGATCTCACCTTGTCCTGTCAAAGACAAGGGGTTGAATCATTAATGTGATCGGAGCAGTTCACACAATATAATATTTAAAATGAAGAGGAAAATGGCTGTTATGGTACAATATTTTGAGAAGGAAGCTCGACGAGTTTTGTTCATGTGGTGAGAAACATCACTTACCATTAGTAAACATATTAGCAAAAGTTTTGAGATTGGAGATATTGATATGGGCAAGCGGATTCACTGGTACTCAACTGACGTACGAATAGGTATTATGGATTAGGTACACAAGCAGCCACTAATATACATAAATGCTAAAACAATAATGATATGATGTCTCGGCAATAAATAAATGGGAATCACACAAAAGAAGAAGGATGGAAAAAAGGTTGGACGGATGGAATAGTCATTAATTTAGTATTCCAAGCAGAGAAATATATACAAAAGCTTAAAAAATAAATACGAGTTTTGTCCATCCGCACATATATATATAGCTATAAGAATTAAGGAAAAAAGGGGTACTATTGACCATGTAATGTTATAAGTGTGCGAAAAAGTATGATATATCATGTAGGTACAATAGAGCAAAAAAGATGTTGGTGCTCTTAATGATGTTCTTAAAGCTCGGGGAACCATGTAACTAAAATGTACACACACAAAAGTCAAGTGTGTATATATAGTGGAGTAATAATGATATCATGTTTTTGTACACACATACATAAAACCAGCACTAATAATCTGTTGGGGTTGGGGAATGTAAGAATGTGCTGTGAGCGAAAAAAAATCATATCATAACATTAAACGCAATAGTAGGCAATAAAAAAAACTTGTATGTGGACGAGCTAAATAATTAGCGATTATGTTCACAAACAGACATGAGAAATAATTATGAGTATGACCACTCGCTCACTTTTGTGTAATAAGTAATAACGTTTGAGAGCGGACCAAAAGGAAGCTTAAAAAAGAAGCGTAAAATCCAATTGCACAACTTCTGCACTTCACACACACTTGGGCTTTGCTTGCAGGAACTTTATCGTAATACCGTCATCGTGGGTATTGTGCATTTTCTGGAGAATATCTGAGATTCTTACATTTTAATTAGATGACTGACCTATAACTCACCTTAAGACACACTAGTGCTTCATTAAAATGCTCCAGTTTCTGTGCCAAAATCTCGATAAAATGTGAATTAGACATAAATTATGTATGTTAGTAGCATAGCACACCTGAGTTTCATGAAGGTCACATTTCTTTCCTTAAGAAAGAACGTGTTTTTCAGATGATTGATAGTCTACCCAAATATTTTCCTGTGTAAAATGTCCATTTTAAGTTATCATATATATCTGTATAATTACTGCAAGTAAATTTTAGCAATTCTATGCAGTTTTACACGATTATGCAGATTTTATGCACCTGCACCAGTTCCATTTCACACACTTCTTCATCAATCACTTAAATCACTTCCATTGATCGGAGTTTCCGCCTGTGAATGAAATGAATTCCAGATCATATCACTTTTTTCAGTAAAATTTATCCTGCACCTCCAAACTGTTGAAATTGATGAAAACTTCCGAGCTTCAATTATTTTCAACAGCTCCTCTCTGAACATGCGCGCTTTCATTTCATTGGAAAAAAGTTAGTGATTATCAGCATCTAGAATTTACTATATACTTAATGGTGATTATGTTATCGTCGATGGACAGAAAATGATGAGAAACATAACAATTAAACTTTGGTTGGCTAGCGCAATTCTCAGCAAAGTACCAGCTAGCTCTCTATACCCCACACACTTGAGACCTCTGCATCACCATCACCCCCCATCCTATCGTCCGAGACTAATATTTTTGTTGTAATTGAGGAAAAAGAAATTAATTCATTGTAAATCCTTTATGTATATATACACGAGCTTTTAGGTGCGTTATTACCACTAATCATAACCTTTCTGGTTGAGTTGTCGTTTTTTTTGTCTTCGATTGTGTTTTTAATCCACTTGCTTTGTGCGTGTGTACCCGACCCCCCTCTTTACATCATATTTTGCTCATACATTTATTAATATATTGGATTGGTTATAGTTATAAGGTATATATATGGAAAAAAATGATTGATCAGATTTTGCTTGCGCTTTTGCACTCTATTCAAACCATTAACTCATCTAATATGATAGTAAAATGATTTTGCGATTTACCATTTTCTTGCAACTTGCTATTAAAATATGAAGCATATAGTGTGCAAGCTGAAGCTGAGCTTTAGTAAGTTTCTGTTGGGTTGAGTTGGGTGAGAAGTGTAAAAAACATAATTTGAGAATCGGATGGAAAAGGAACTCAAAAGAACTGAAATGATAATGCTAATAATATAGTGGAAAAAAGCATATACATATTGGAGCATAGTAATTTTGCTTTGTTTTTCCCCTATGAAACTTGATATTATGTACATATCATTATAATCTCAAAGCAGTGCGGTGTGGTGGTGGTGATGTGAGGTGATGTGATGGTCAGAATGAAACAAACATACAACTTTGTAAAGTAATGAAAATCATATTATTTCCTTTTATTTCCTTCTTGCCACCTTTTTCGCAACATAAAAAAATGTATGAACCTGAGCTTGAAAGACACAAAGTGCACGTGTAATAATAATTTGTAGGTTTGAAGTGCCTTCTTGTCTATGTACCTGATCTGATATAGTATATAATATATGTGATGTGTGTAATACTGAATGTGCGGATGGGTGAGTAAATTGTTTTGTGTGATGTGGTGTATGTTATACAAAGAATGATTGTACTTTGGGGAAGATGTGGATTGAATAGGCTGTCATTTCATATTATATTCACCCTCTCATTGTACACGATTGCCGCTAATGATTTCCAAACTGAGAGAAATAATTAAGATTTTAATGGACCTTAAAAAATGACTATGTGTGTGCTTTTCCACTGGGTTTTACAACTTTATCGCACAAAATAAATGGTCGTTATTTTTTTATTACACTTTTCGCAACATACGAAAAATGTGGTTACGTATTAACAATTCCTCTCTCTCTCTCTTTCTAGCTTCCTTCTCGATTCAGTGGAAATCATGTACCAGAAGAGAATACCCAGCTGGGAAAAGAAAATAAGAGAGAGAGAAACATGAAAGTAACTTGAACCTGAGAGTATCAATGTTTTATCTTTCTCTTCACAGGATACAAAAACAAAGTGGGATCCTTTTTGATATGCCTAAGATTTATATGACGATTGCATTATAATTTGCCGAAAGAGAGATTAGGAGTTCATCATCAAAAGTGTATATTAAAATCTGGTTTTTATCGCTACAAATTTTAATGCTGAAGCATCAAGCTTGAAAATTCAAATGTTTGGAAAGTCCCTGATAATCATTAACCGAAACGGGCTTATGTATGAGGTTACATTTGTAATATCTACACGTTTACATGATGGAATCGATCAAATAATGCGTAAGAGAGAAAGGAGAGTATCTATTTTTATAGCAAATTCGTTTTTCACTTGCTCATCATCATGGGGTATTAAATTAACAAACGAGATTGTGCAAACAGCTACTGGTTTTCGATGGTTTCTACGCATTCATGAAAGTACTTTTGTATAATTTGCAGTATAAAATGAAAGGTAGTACAAAGTATAGCTGTAGCGGGTGCATTTTTACATAACAGCAATCATTGAAATATGTATGCAAACTAATTTAATACTAAGTAATGATACGATATTATTATTGTACTAGAAGTTGAAGGTTGTAAATAAAGCTTTTTATGTATAAAGATGCGCGTAATGTTAATTAAATTAGTAAAGATTGCCCTCAAACTTTCAATAAAATTGATACATAAGAATATTTTCTTCGTTTTACTCAAAAAGGCATCTTGCGTTTTACCACATATGCTTATTACTACCTTCATCATTATCACTTCATAATCGATATTTAATAACGCCACTCCCCAATATGCTGCGTTAAGAATATATTGAAATAAAGCAGATATATCATACTTTCCTAGTCATATGCTTACCTTGGTTCTGCTGTAAGTTTGGAATTTTCTACTAACAATGAATCAATGAATCTATGAATCAGTGTTTAAAGACGGCATTAGTTTTGGCATCTTATAAACTTAATTTTTTGAATGTTTTTTTGATATTGTATACCTTTTTAGCATTCGAGCTTACAAAAAATGCATACCTGTAAACCGATTTAAGATGTTAAACTACGCCGTTTTACGAGTTTTTACAAAAGCATTAATGAATTTATTAAAAATTCTTAGGATTTGGGATGTTCCAGCTCATCCTTAGCTAGGCTTTCAATTTCAACTTAATAGGAATATGCTATTGAACTTAAACTCCTTCCGGTTAAATTCTTTCGTAAGATAATGCTGGAACAGTAAAATAATAGAAACTGTACCCCATAGACTTTTTCAGGGCTTCAGCGAAAGCATAACTGAAAACCTATATACACGTGCATGACGTACTTATACATATACAGCTTCCGCGAAAGGATAATAGGCAAATGGTTTCTGCGAAAGATTTATATAGATTGTACCCAAAATGCAATCATTTGTCTTAAGATAAACCGATGCACGAGAATTGATGTTGTTGATGATATATAGTCTCTTAATCTTACACAATTATGCCTGCATATGCACTGATAATCGGTCAAATCTTCACTACACAGTACCTCACTTTTCAGTACTTTCCATTAGAAACATGAGATCAGATAATCCTACAAATGATCAAAGTAAATGCGTCATATTTAAACTTTATCAATTTAATGGTAATGCCACCGCATAATATCTATTTTTAAAGTATGTTCATGTGTTGTTAAAAAAATATGTAATTGGACTAATATACACCATTAAATTTATCGGAATTTCCAAAAATAAGAGCTGGATTGGGTTGAATGAAGAAGCGCAGTATAATTTGTGAAGGTGCAATAAAAAGTACTAAATCTTAATTGATATTTAATGAACTTGACTCCCACGCAGACAAACTGACCTTTTCATCAGACCACCAAAGAGGTCAGTCTATCTCATTTTTCAGTCTACAATGCAAATCTCATCTATGGAAATCACGTTACAAACTATCATCACCTTATAATTTTTTTCACTATTTTTATCGCAAACACGTGAAAGCCAGTGTCATTAAACATTCATTAGTTTGCAGGTATTCATTATAAAAATGGAGGAGATGCAATCTTTCCGTTGAAATTCAAGCAGACCTTTACCTACGACAAGTTATAGCATAAAGCAACCATTCATCATCTTCAAACGCTGTAAAAATATGTAGGGGAATCTTTGTGATAATTTGGATGCGATGTGATAAAGAAAGCAGTAGTATCACCATATCGCAAATCAGTAACACCTTTTTTCGCTAATTGTTTTAAATCTGCAACGGACGGATGGCATGGCTGCTTCTCTAATAGTTTTTACCATCATGTGAAAAGGAGCATATAATGCATACTTTCTATAGGGAAAGGTTCCGGTTGGGTTGAACTTAGCGGATGTTTTTGTCATCGCCTTCCCCATCATCACGTTATCATTCATTGTTCAAGTTGAAAAGATTATCAATGTTGCATCTCTCTATAAGGTGAATATATATATATATGGTTGATTGAATGAACTCGATGCATGCTAGTATATTAATGCACTTTAAACTAATCACCTTAATTTTGCTGATATTTCCGACCGTAAAATGTTGACGATATCATGATAATTTGATTTGATGAGACTTATATGGAAAAGTACGGTAAATCTTGGTGTAACTTGTAATGCAAGGTGAAGAAGAAAAAGGTAGTTACAAAATCCATTCAGGAAATTTGTTTTGTTTTGTGGAGCAGAGACGGAGAGACCGCCTGGTGAATATTATCTAAACGTATATATATCATAAGTTCATAAGCATATAGCATGTAAGTAGCATTTGCTTTTTTGCTTCATTGAAATGAATGAAATGTACTTTATGTTGAATGATGATAATGTCCACAATAATATGCAGTATTATTAGAATGTGTGTACTTATATGCACCTGTCATCCCTTACCAAATAAATTAGCTTTTTGAGACCGATTAGCAGTAAAAAAACATGACATTCAACATTACATTCGAGAGCATAACATTATTAGACAAATGGACTGCAATATGTGTGACAGTCAGTCAGTTGGCCTTTTATTTTCAGATCTTGTACACACACACACAATATAAGTGAATGAGTAATAATAATACAGTATGGTTTGTACTCAGCTTGTAGTACCCATCAAAATATTTTACCTTTTGACTTGACTCTTGGCACATTATGTATGTGTATAGTTGACGATTCTTGGTCGACTCCTACTCTACTTCTCCAAATGAAACAATAAAAGTGAATGGCTTCTCTCCAAACCCCTTTAGATATATTATGCATGCATATATGCATGTTATAGTTACCCAAAAATTGTATGTCCCAGCAGCCCAACTCACTCACTCGACATACTTGTGAGTAATTTAATTCTTATTAGAAGCCCGTTTTCGTTACACAAAATCCTCACCTTCATTCTATGCTTTATATGTATCTATATCAGCCACTGCCAAAAAGTATAGATATACCCCCAAATGAGAGTCAAAACAATACAAATATGTGCACAGGTAGGTAGTAATATTGTGATTGATACAATTTTCATACATAATGTCATTAGGGAATACTAACACGAGAGAGAGAAGTGAAATTAGTTTTGATTAATGGTGATTGCAACACAGGAAATTAAATTGGTCTGTCTCTTTTCTTACTTATTCGATCATATTCATGATCGTTGTCCTCGTCATATCATGAGACGAAATGATTAGTTTGATTGTTTTCATGTGCTCTATTATATAAATTTTGCCCCTTCTCTTGGGGACACTTTTCTGACTCTGAAGAGGGGATAATGGGGATGTTCATGCACCATCATGGTATTAGAACAAAAGGAGAACATTAGAGGAAAACTTCCCTTTTGTTTTAAACAGCACTTTTGGCTTTTTCAAGTTGGACAAAAGTCGCATGCTGAAAATTAGGCTTGAGCTGATATTTTACGTCCATATGTTTGGGGGATTATGATGAGATGATGAGCCACAGAGAAAATTGAGGCAGGCATTCCCTGTAGTAATTAGTGTTAGAGTCGCTTCAACTGTTCCCTTTAGTTACATTCTATTTTCTTTCTCTGTGTTAGTCACAAGAGTATTGTATAGATTTCCAGGAAATTGATTGAAACTTGAAGCTAACTAATTCCAGTAAAAATATAGCGTTTGTAATATTGTAACTTTATGTGTGTTGTATTATGATAGAGTTCAAGTAAAATGAATCCGGGGGTAGGTTTGAGCAATGGAAGCAGTCAGGTATTCTTTTTCTTTTTATCATTTTGGTTTATCCTAACATGCGAAGCTCAACTTCATTATGCGGATAAAGGCAGAAACAAAAATCCGTGGGCACTGGGACTACATTTTCGTCGGCAAGTGGATCATGAGACAGTCCCTCCAGGTTAGTAAACATGAAATGAAACAACGCATTAATGTAGAGTGTAAAAGTAAACCTTTGATTCGATGTTATGAAACAGCAACTCCGGTTTGCATTACGGATCTAAACTGTTATGTTTGTTCGGAAGAAAATGATATGCGCTGTGGCCTTCCGGATACTCCTATGGAATTTCTTAAAAGTTGTAAAACTTTGATCCCTTGCACGTCCGATTCTTTCGGTACACAAGACTGCCATAATAGTAACCTAAGATGAAACGGGACTTTTTATCTATATGAAGGTAGTATTAACTTTTAAAATATGCTAAAACTAATTTTGGAACCGATGTCTAACATATTATAGGTTCTCCGGATAATCTAAGCAAATCATATCTTTGCTATAAAACATATGATCCTTATACCCGAAAACAATCTCGATCTTGTCAGACAACCGGCAGTCTCCCAGAATGGGACAGTGCTTCCAGTAATACAGGATGTACTACCAGCAGATTAATGAATCCTGCAGGGAAAATCGGGACCAGGTGCATATGCAACACAAATGCTTGTAACGGAGGAAGCATCTTCATTCCTCCTAACGACTATTATAGCAAAGGCTACCCAAAATCCTCCACCCCTTTCCTAATTGCANAGCAGATTAATGAATCCTGCAGGGAAAATCGGGACCAGGTGCATATGCAACACAAATGCTTGTAACGGAGGAAGCATCTTCATTCCTCCTAACGACTATTATAGCAAAGGCTACCTAAAATCCTCCACCCCTTTCCTAATTGCATTTCTTTATGGACTAAATCTGATAAAGTAAATGAATCAACAGAAAAATAAACGAAAATTGTATTTCAGTCAAAAGAAACCGTAATATTTTATTGATTTAGTCGGAACTTTTTTCTCAACATCATTTTTCGATAAATCCATTACAATTTTCTCTAGAATGAGTGACTATTTAAACATTATATAACTTCGTTGTTATCTAATATTGGCATCCGAGATTTTTTCAAGCAATTTCATACTTGCTCTACTTCCTTTCTTCTTAAGAGTCGGTTTACATTTTAAGCAAGTATTACACACATATTTAAAGTCGCGTCGATTGTATTTGTATTCATAATCTAATCATATATATATTTAGTAACTTTCACTGACTTCATTACGTACATTTAGTAAATGCCTTCACTAGTTCTAGTCTCTATCATTACCAGAACATTGAATAAATATAAATAGGATGTAATATATAACTTTGTGAATTATTTAACGACAACGAATGAGAGAAGAATGATCCTTCACTGGTAGTATTAACCACAGTCACAATAAAAACGACTACAATAATTTACATCGACACATTATTTTTCTTCAATAAATTATAAGCTAGTAATACTCGTCATGGTACAAGTCGATGTGTGATAAGGAGGTATATTTTTTACTTACACATATAGTTTCATATTTTTAAGTCTAGCATATAATATCAACATATTTTTTCACTCGTGAGCGAGTTTCTAATGTAAATCTCTAATCTTTAAATGATGTAGGAAGTAACTCAAAAAAGTAAAATAAATAAACTGAGCTCACAGTCTTCCAGATAAATCTTTTGCTGAGCTATAGCGCTCAGTAGTTAACAACATGGCAGCAGCGGCGGCAGCCGCTGTTGTGGGAATTACACTGGCGACAGCACTACCACAATTATTACCACTACTAACAATGCCACCTCCTGGCCCCACTCCAATTCCGCTGGTGCTATTATTAATCAGATTGTTCAAGTGGGTCAAGTTGTTGGTGGTGAAAGGGAGGTTGGGGGATGAAATGCCGGAAGCAGATGGAGAACTTACGGGAGGAGAATTACTATTATGTCCTCTTCCGTTCAGGAGAAGTGAGTTGTTACCACAATTCTCCAAGTTGTATTGGGCTTGTTGATGACTTTGAAGAAGGGATTGAGCGGAGAGGAAAGCGGCAGCGTAGAATGGGTACGCCGCTGGTAACAGGGATGCTGCTGAGACGCTGGCAGCAAAAGTGTTCATTCCACTCCCCATATTTGGAGGACATGAGACCATCGAATTTGAGTTGTGCATCATTGATGAGGAAGGGGTAGAAGATGAGGAAGAAGTGGTGGTGAGAGAATGATGCTTAGGCTTGTTGTTGGGGGAATGTGAGACGTGACCACTTTTCCCGTTATTTCGACTCCCTGCGCTGCTCGCAGAGTCTCTAGATTCTGGCCGAAGCATTATTGTGCTACTGTTTATAGCGGATGATGATGGGCTGTTAGAACGGGAGCGAACGGATCTCAAGCTGCTTACACCGGAGTGAATACTTTCTGTGTCGTTATTGCACACTGATGATTTCTGTTTCAGCTTCAAGATTGACTCTTCATGATTTTCGTAGTGATCGTCATCATCGAGGGGCTCATCTGTGGGTGCGAGACGCTCTGAACCCACGTCTGACACTGAGATAGATACTGAGCCGGAGAGTAACACTGTCACGACCTCCTCGATTATCTTCACCATCCATCATGTCGCACATTTCATCGTCATCCAATTGGAAATCTAACTTTCCATTGGGTTTTCCACCACTACCACTAATATTTCTCTTGTCATCAGTCTCTTTGCAAATATTTTGCTGCTTATCTTTGGCAATGAGATTCTCAATAGAGAAGTTATTCGAGTTATTACTTCCACCCCTTCTCTTCACTTTCGTGAGAGGGGGTGACTCTGGAGATGAAACGAGACGATCTTTCTCATCAATATTATTGTTGTTGTGATGCTTGGACTCATCATGCTCCAAATGATAAGGTCTTTTTGGAACCGGTTGTGAGATTCCACCATGACCCCCAGCTCTCTTCAATTTTGATGATTGTTCTCTCAATGACTTAATGGCTAATGTAGCTTCTTTCAAATCTTCAATGTCCTTTGGAGTCATTGCCAATTGACCAGCAGGGTGATGATGATGATATGCTGGATGGAGACCACCAGCTCCACCCGGGTGAATATGAGAATTTGCGGAAGGATGATGACTATTGAGGTGATGATTGAGGTTACCTGCTTGCTGCGGTGACAGTCCATTAGGATGAGAGTGAGGGTGGTGGTGATGATGAGGGTGGAATAAGTCTCTTGGTGGTGAGTAGCCGGCAGCTGCGGCAGCAAGTATGCGAGCATCGACAGCACCTCCACCCCCAAGAAACATTGGATGAGATCCATAAGGTGGAAGACTTCCAAACTGGACACCATGAAGTCCATTGACTGCTGCGGCTGCAGCAGCGGCTGCCGCCGCTGCAGCTTGTGGAGAATTTAGGTGATGAGAGAATTGTGGGGACATCATGTGATTTCCTGACATTCCCATCATTCCTGGAATTGGTGGAGACATATTCATTGAAGGAACAAGTCCTCCAACGCCTGACATCCCGTTTGGCCCCATAGATGATGGTGAACTAGCGGCATTGGGGGATGATTGACTGTGGTGCATCCCCCCGGAAGCAGCAGGTGAATGAGAACTGAATGCACCTAGTGTTCGCTCTAGTAGATCTTTGTCACACTTTTGCAACTTGAAGCGCTTGCGTCTTCGAAGAAATGAACCTATTCTCAAACATTGACAGTGCGTTCTATAGGGACAAATACAGAAAATAAATTGGATATCATTTTCAGTCTACGAATGAAACATTTTAAAATATAATTGCCATACATTATGAAATAAAATTCCATTGATTAAATATGAGAGTAGTGGCCTAAATTTTACTAGGAATTTTCACTTGTTGACCATATGAAAGGGAATATAGCTACAAACCTTAACATCACTAGATTAGCACAAAACTATAGAAGTTATGTATATTACAATGAAACAATGCAACCATTTCGTTTGAAAACAGGTAGAGTTTATAAATATCCCTCCAAACAAGAAAAAGAAAGTAATGAATTGGTATGATGAATAAATATGAATATCGGTGTGTAAACATTTGCCAGTACTTATTAGATATCTACCGTATTATCATAATTGGAGTATTTTAACTTTTAGTGATTCACGAAAAAATGATTAAATAATTTAAATATTTAATTAATTTAGTTAATTAAAGTTTTAAAAATTACTCCATGAAGTGTCCAGTACGCTCCCTTCCCGGGCCTGTCAGGTCTTCGAGGAACTTTAACGAAGCAGTCATTAAAGGAAAGATTGTGACGAAGGGAGTTTTGCCAGCGTTGAGTATTTTTTCTGTGAATGGAAAATTCAAGATTTTGATTAATGAAAACGTTGATCCCAGAAATAAAACATTTCATATTAAATAATAATAATGCAATTGACATGAAACAATCTCGGAAATGAATAATTCTAAAGGAATAATCCAAGTTTCTATTTAAATAAAAATTGATTTAATTTACCTGTAGTATGGGAAGTGATCCATGATGAATTTGTAAATGTCACAAAGTGGAAGCATCTTTTCATTAGAGCTCCAAATGGCCATAGCCGTAAGTGAAATGTAAGAATACGGTGGCTTTTGATCTCCATAACTTTCTCTTGATGGTCGAGGCATTTTACACGATTATCTTAAAACACACTTTTAATCTATCGTCACAAATATCAAACTGATTTGTATGGCCGTGACCATCAATCACAATAATCACAAGTTCTTGAAAAAATCCTTTTTCCACTCATTTCATTCTCATGTATATAATATGTAGTGAGTATTTACGAAACACCGTAAGAATTGCCTACAAACCTTTTTAGCAAAGTTTGTAATTTAGTTCTATACCATAAGAAAGTTTTCTAATATATTAATAATGCTACTCGAAGGAAGGTATATGTTCAGAGACAAATGTTAGACTGATGTAAGTATAAAGCTGTGTCGGCAAAATATTTAGAGGATTATTTTAGTCTTCTGCACATGTTTACTTTCCAAGTCCTTCCACAACACTGCACCGGATCTCTCATGAATCCTCAACTGATATACCACCGCAGTATAATATACGTATGCTTCCTTTTATTGAATAACCAACAAGCACACTGAAGACAAACAAAGAACATGATCCATAACGCATGGGAACTAGAAGCACAATGACTTAAAATCGTGTACAAGTAAGTAGTGTTGGTTCCCACTAAAATATTTACCCAAGAGTCAGACACACATTATATAATGATAATGTAATATATATATCCTTATTTTTCTCCTAGTAGGGAAACAATATCCTCAATTCTTGTGAAGACATTGGAAGATAATAACGTGTCGATAATGTTAGCAACCACTACTACGTGTGATCAACACCTCGTTCGGTTCGGTCGGAGTGACTCTTGTTTCTAACAATCTATCTCTAGGTAGACTCCACTTTGAATAACCAACAAGCACACTGAAGACAAACAAAGAACATGATCCATAACGCATGGGAACTAGAAGCACAATGACTTAAAATCGTGTACAAGTAAGTAGTATTGGTTCCCACTAAAATATTTACCCAAGAGTCAGACACACATTATATAATAATAATGTAATGTAACATATATATCCTTATTTTTCTCCTAGTAGGGAAACAATATCCTCAATTCTTGTAAAGACATTGGAAGATAATAACGTGTCGATGATGTTAGGCAACCACTACGTGTGATCAACACCTCGTTCGGTTCGGTCGGAGTGACTCTTGTTTCTAACAATCTATCTCTAGGTAGACTCCACTTTATATATGGATATTACTAATGTATAACATTATTGTTCAGTCAGCTCAGTTCAGTAGTGAGTGCAATGTGCAACTAAACAAATCACACTCCACTCCATCTCATGTTCCATAATGAGAAGTCCCACTCTCCTCTCCAATGATGATGAGAGATACTATTGCTCCTATTACATTACACTTCATCCCTATTGTTAGGATTATGGAGAGAAAGAGCACAAAAAATTAACCATGATGTATACACTTTATACTGGGTAGAAAGAAAGGGCACCCAGCTCACGAGAGAAGAAGAGAGGAAGATGATGATGTGCGTGCGAGTCTTGTGTGTTCTCTTGCTGAGCTAACACTTGTCCAAAGACTAACTAAACATTTACTATTGAGTCGAGTGGATTTTTGCTCCTCTGTTTCTCTCTTCTTCTCCTCTCAAACAAGTTATAATGTGTGCATGACATGAAATTTCATATATACCCAATACAATGTGGTAGCTCACGGTGGAGAAGAGAAGAGTGTGCAGGATACGATATATACGATATCATATTGCTAAGAGAGCTGAAGCTTTAGCTTGTTTCTTTGTGGTAGCGGTGGTGGTTGGTTGGTCATCTTTGGGATATACAAACATCTAACTCCAACTCAACAATATGTAATATGTACAGTGTACACATAAGTCTTGTGTGTATGTATTTTTAATACAATAATCCTCCTGTTGAGATATGTACACATAATATTATTATATATACGCATTCAGAATGGGATAGTGTACATAACAAGTTTTTTTGTGTGCTTGTAATATGTACATAAGTGGTATGTTGTATGCATATACAACATTACACACAAAATTCTCTCGTTTATCTTGTACACTGAAAGTAAAGCAAAAGCACATGTGGATGGATTGGATTAAGCAGTTCAAAAAGAGTAACAAGACGTGGACAGAATCAGTAAAGCTACTTGCTTTACTTTTTACATGAAACACGAGAAGTAGTAGTAAGTTGCTCCTTTTATGCTCTTCATCTCTTCATGCTTGTGCATGTATATGTAAGGTAATATTTTTTGTGTGAGTTTGGGTATTACAAATACACATAAGATGTATACACAACAACATGCGCCTTAAACAAAGCCACACCTCATATTGGTTTATTGGCTATGCCATTCTCCTCCTTTTTGGGGAAATAGGAGGGGTCTCTTCCAAATACCTCTTCACATCTTTTCGGTTCTCTCTTTCCCGATCGACATATAAACTTTTTTTCTTCTCTTTGTTGAGCAAGGAGAAGGAGAGGAAGGCAAAGAATGTGTATCAAAAATGAATCACTCCGATAAATACTTGTATTATAATAATATATCCTTAGTTCTTGTAGTCAACTTCTCACTAGACAATAAAATATAATAATATTAACGTTACGATTATGTTCGCAGAGAGAGAAGAAGAAGAAAGAATAAAAACAATTTCTACAACTCACAGAAGAGAGTGTATCATTATGCACATTACTTTTATCATCATCATTATCATTTTTTCCATTGTCATTGTACGGGTTCTATATACGCATGCAGGTAGGCTTGTTCCTCTCAAGTGTTTCTAATATATGGGATGTTAATGGCATTGTACAAATTTTCATCTCGTTTTGTCTTGTTCACTACCAAATGGCTTTTCTTTCTCTCTCTCTCTGTCTTATGTGCCGGCATCAAGACAAACTGTTTTTTTGGTTATGCTCACGCTATAGTCTTCCATTACTTTCGGGGTTGATTTTGATGTTGATTCTCTCAGCATCCCTTTTCTTTGGTAATCTCAACCGAGACGGTTCTCAGTTTGCCCTGGTCTCATCCTGGAACCTAAAGAACTAGAAAAGCTAGACTCTTGTCTCGTCACTCACTCGTCAAAAACGTACGATCTTAGCGAGGATGGATGATGACGCGACAGTTTTCCAAAAATGTTTTGTACCTATCTTCTTTCCTTAGTTCCTGGAATGGGCAATGTAGCGTTTTCCATCTTGTGGAACTAATCGGTTCATCATTATTTCTTGGTCCTTCTTTGTAAATAAAGGTAGGAGATGTACTTATGAAATGACTGTGAGGCGATGTGATGATGGTGACAGTCTTACAATACACGGCTGTCTCTGTATCGGCTTTAGTCAGGTTCTGGTTAGTCTCCCTGAACAAAAAATGTAGAGCACGGTGATCAAAATGATTGACTAACTATAAAAAATAGCTGGATATAAATCCTTTATGTGACTTTTGACGGTGCGCGGTGTGAAGGAGAAAGAGATAGGGAACAAGGAAACAGTTTTAATCACAGGGTTTCAAAGTTTCAATGCACAACGTTGAAACATTTATCCATTAGAAAATAGCTGGATGGAAATCCTTTATGTGACTTTTGACGGTGCGCGGTGTGAAGGAGAAAGAGATAGGGAACAAGGAAACAGTTTTAATCACAGGGTTTCAAAGTTTCAATGCACAACATTGAAACATTTATCCATTTACGTATCTGATTATCCAAACTATCAAAGTTTAAAGTTGAAAAATAAGTATACACATGATATTCCCTTCCAACAGTTTATAAAGCTCAACTAACCGACTATTACAAATCTTGAGAAAATTTTGGATTTGTAAAAGAGCAATCTTGTTTTTTATTGTCAAGATTTGATCAGTTTTTTTATCCTAGTGTATCATTATAATTATTGTTATTAGAGCAAAAGACTTCTTCAGTAGCGATTTTGGCTTGTGGTAGCTATTTGTAGGGGGAAACTAGAGGTTACTATTTCTGTGGAATCATTATTATGTGCTTAGCGGGGGAAACCGTCAGAGATGAAGGGAAGGGGTGACGTTATACTTTTTGAATTGAAATTAGATGGCCTGGTTTGTTCCCATGAATTATCAAATCATGATTAACATTAACCCGTATCTTCATTTCAGGACCTATCATAATTCTCCCTTTGCCGTTTTTTTGACTGGAATATTGAAGTAATCATGATCATAAGCAGGGACGATGATGATTCATGATGGACGGATGAGACACTGACTGAAATGTATAGTGTAGCGGCATCTCCTTACATAATCTGACCGCAACTTTACTTCCATACCATTACATCACCATTATTATCATTATTATCGTATTTTTCATACGATTACCTGCATTTAACCCTTTAGCACTATTTTTCAGAGATAATATACTTCACTACAGCTTCCTATCATATCCATTATCATATATATACTTTTTTGAAGCTCCTTTGTTTACCGCAACACTACCACGATAATAGTTTCGTGTAGACTTTAATACCAGAGCTAGAGGAAAGACTTTTTATCATCATCTTTCCTTCCGTCAACGAGTCCCTTATTCCTCTCTCATCTTCTCCTATCATCTGTCCATCAAAAATACAAGTGAAAAAAAAATTCTTCTTTATCTGACCGCTTACACATATAGTATATCCCTTTTTACATGATTCACCCATTTTATAATGATGACCGCATGTCTTCTTGTGATGATGAGAATGATTAAAAAGAAGATGGCAGAGAGGAGGAGAAGGAAGAAAATAGTATGTACATTGTACTCAACCAACACACAACATCACACAAGAAAAAGGTGAGAAGTAGAAAACAAGTAATTTTGTGTCGGATCCAAAAAAGCAAAAGTGATTAAGGAATGCGACACGTGAGACGGATGAGAACAGGTAGTAATTTTCGGCTTGCAATAAAAACCATATCATATCCCATACCTGGTCATTATGCATCTGACTAATAACGTGCTTCGGCTTGTATTTTTTTTCCTGTGTACACGTCTGTTGATTGACTACACTATACACATGGATATTATGTAACATGATGATGATGGTGATGATGATAATGATGACTAGCTTTATTTTCTCCGCGAGTATAGAATTCAACGTTTTTCTCGTGTTTTATAAGGAAACAATCTAGATTCGGGGTTTGTCCTCAAGGTGTGAACATGAGCTTAATAAGGAAGTCAGACAGGAACATTAGAGGATGAGTGCGATGAAAAAATTGAGTTTTATGGCTTCTCTTATATCAATCATTAAATTGGTGTATATTAGATTATATGCACAGAGAAAATAGAGCAATTTTGCCAGAGAATAATTACTCTCGGAGGGGATAGTCGGTGGGTTTCTGTTGGCGTGGACTATTGACGATTTAGCTTGTCTGATTGAAGTCGGTGGTTTGAGTAGAAAACGTGATGGGATGTGATATCATCTTCTCATGTTTCCAGATTAAGATTTTAGAATGTGCAACTAGATGAAAGAAAAGTATACATTTACAACTTTTACCAGTTTTGACTTCCATTAAAAATGGTTTAAAAAAGACTATGTATTCAAAAAGAAAATTCCAATTTTCCATAATCTTTCTACAAAAAAAATTGGTATACAACGTGCCGCCGCCGTCATCACCATAAATTGTTTTGGGAACAATTTGGCAAGGCGTGAATTGCTCATGGGAAGCCGTAGTAAACATGTCTACTTACGAGCTACAAAAAAATTGGTATACAACGTGCCGCCGCCGTCATCACCATAAATTGTTTTGGGAACAATTTGGCAAGGCGTGAATTGCTCATGGGAAGCCGTAGTAAACATGTCTACTTACGAGCATTTCACATGTCAAAATATAGAAAAGGAGAGGAGTGCTGATTTGTGTTTTTCTTTAACATTTCAGGTTAAAAAACCTTAATACCTACATACAAGACAAGTAATCAAGAAACATAAAGCTCACATTGTAGTATATAGTATATAACTCTATGTCTATTTTGCATTACAAATATTTAATGGGGGTATGACAGCAGGCTGGATGTTGTTTGATCGGCATTTGCCAAAAAATCACATGAGCACCAAAATGTTCCTTTAGCTCGCCAATAAAGAGTGGGATTAGATATTAGCTTTAGCCAGTGTGTGTTATGAAAGAAACATGTCAGTTACATAACTCCAGGCATTCCTTTTCCTTTTTATCCATTATGAATAAATATGATTATATATGGAATATAAAAGGTAATGTACATAAGAAGACAGGAGAGAGAGAGGAGAGGAGACAGGCATGCAATATCAATCAAATCATGCCGTGAGAGCCAGAAGCAATTTCTTTAGCGCACCCTTCCATTAATGTTTTGATACTTGGATGAATAAAAGGCAAAAATCCAATGTTAATACCAAAATAAGAAGGACTATAAACTGTTTTGAGTTTCGGCTTTTTGAGTAGGGCCATGCTGTCGTGAGTGAGTGTGTGTGCGCGTAATATTATTATGAAACAAGAATCAATACAACGTCTTATCATGATGGTCATCATCATAATCATGAAAAGTAAAATAGCGATATGGATTTTCGAATCACAAATTACAAATAATTCCCATTGAGAGACACCGAGTCACAATCAAACATTATTAGCATCTCATTTCTCAACTCAACATTCACGCATGCAATCCGCTCAACTGCCCATCCTTCTCTTGAGCAGTATAATTTAATGACGCAGAATACATACTATATACGTCTGTCGTAGGTACACTATGTACATATGGTATGTAATATGTATATTTTCATGAGGTGGACATTGACAGTCAGTCACTCACATAAGACAATCGGTTGGTTTGCTTGTAGTTTTCTCAGGTGTGTTATTTGACTTGGAGGCAAACCGACTCTCCGGGAGACCTACAACGATGTTACCAAGTGGAAACTGCCAAGCCCATGTAATCACAATCACACAAACATTCGGATATGATTGCTACTTTTTTTATGTAATGCCGTCAACCCATATTTTCCCTTTCATGATCCCCGATTCTGAAAGAAAAAGAAAATATGTCAAGTTATTTGCTGATTTAGAGATGAAATAAGATAGCATTCAGTTTATTCATGGCTTTTGCATGCAAAACAAACTTTTTGGATGATCAAATGGGGCAACGTGCGATCATTTGAAATGGATAAACTTTACGGTATTATGTAACGTTATATTAGTAATAAAAGTTTTGGATTTGTGATAAGATCCCTGATGCTTCCAGTAGAGAAAAGATCATTTTCTCCTGTGGCCTTCAAACGAAAATTTAACGGTGGAAGGACACACAAGTTGTTTATTGTGGTATTCAAATGAACTTAATATTAGATTCAGATATGATGATTGTTGACGAGAGAGAATAATGACTTTGCTTCACATTTTGATGATAATTAACCTACAAGAGTGGAACTTGGAATGTACAATGAAAATGATGATGATGCGATGAGATGATGATGGTCAAGTGAGAGAAAAGGAATAAAAGAATATATTGAACGATAGAGTAGAGAGGAAAGTCAAAAGTAGTACCCAGCAAAGACATTTAATTTACGAGTAATCACGAATTGAAAGAGAAACATGAGCAAAGAGAACAATATTTGTCGAAAGGGATACAATTTTACAAATAATATCTCTGCTGGATGCCTTTAATATTCTATTTCTTTTGTCCATTTGCCTTTTGTTGGAATTGTTTGATGAAATAACCATATGTACACAAGCTTATGTACGAGAGTACACAAAGAGAAGTAAAGTCAAACTAATGATTTTGATGTTTGAGATTTCAAATTCCTCATCATTAATTCACACTTTAATGAACACTTCGTGTGTTCTTTTATTGCTCTCGTTGTTTAGTTGAAATAACTGCTTGTTTTTACCTGACAAACTGAGTGGCAGAGTTGCTTCAGAGCTAAAGTCGTTCTACATTCAACATTACATTCAGCATTGCATACAAGTAAAAATCGTGCATGAATTACAGCATAATGCTTACAAATGATACCATTTCTTTTGATATCACATCCCATCCAATAAAGAGAAATAATAACATTCAAAATCTAATTTATTGCATTGTATACAGAATGAGATTGAGAAGAACCGACAAAATCAGTAAGTACGATATGTGAGTGCAATGTACATTGACATTAAAGAAAAGATTCTCTGCATGAAACCTCTTCTGACTAACTGTGAGTACAACACTTTTCTTATGAGCATGCACTTTAATCGACTTTAAATTTTTTGTTGGCATACCTTATTTCACTACTCCCTTAAAAAACTCGACATCGAGCTTTCAAAACGATGGAATATGATGCTAGAAATGTCTTCGTCCAAGAATTCACTCGTGAAACTTAACTTTTTACATTTTCAATCTGCAATATTGAATTGTAAATCATTTATCGAATTGGATCGGCGATCTTTAAAGAATTGGAATTTAAATTCATAATTACTTTAGAACGATATTTTACTACTTAGCTATAGATAGAGCAACTAACTTTTTATACATGCTACCATTATTTTTCAAAATTTCACTGTTTAACTTACAATTGACATTTCTCACATAAGTTTTCATCCTTATAGATGTGCTACCACGTATTAGTACATAAAATATTAAAATATCTTACGAAAAATTAAAAGACGATGGTTATTGCAGCTTGAAGCGGCGCAGACGATGATATACCCACTGGACTGCAGTTGACATCTAGTTGTATGAAATCCTAAATATTAAAATGTCTTACGAAAAATTAAAAGACGATGGTTATTGCAGCTTGAAGCGGCGCAGACGATGATATACCCACTGGACTGCAGTTGACATCTAGTTGTATGAAATCCATCTATTTTAGGTTCACGTTTGGGGCAATGGAATACAGTCGTACGCACTCACTACCTAATACTTTCCGATTCAGTTCATTAAAAAAACTTCTTGGAAACCTGGAACTGAACTCTTATGTCATAACAGTCATAAGAATGGTAATTGAATTGAATGAACGGTTGAATATTGTAAGCCCAAGAATCAAGATAGATGCCCAAGTAGGTAATGTGGTACATACTAATAGTAGGTCTGTAAAACGTAGTTTCATGCAGAAATATGTAAAAAACAACCCGACTAACATGTTAAAAAACATGCATTGAATCGAATTAATATATTTTATACAATATATAGTTCATTTATTTTGTCATTATCATCATCAATCATATAATAATACATATTTCATTAATGATGTCATTCTTTGCTTTAAGTAAGGTAGTATGCCACCAACTTTACCAACTTAATAAGCAATACACACATGTCTTAATGGAACTGCACGTTCGCGTTGGTTATCCTTGACTGAAATTAATTTGAGGCATATTAGAGACATGCTGACATTATAATTTATACTCCACCTACGTTTTGACCTAAAAGATTCTGTAACATACTACCCTTTTGGCTTCACAAAAACAACAGATTTGATTAAGTACGGGTACAAAATTCATTTAAACGACAGAACTATCATTACATAACAACAACGTATCGCATACTTTCTAAGCATTGCAAGTTATAGGAAAATGAAAGAATCAAAAACTAAGAGATTGGATGAACTCACCAATATGAATAGACAGTTTGAATACAGTGTCAGTGTCACCGTAAGGACTTATAAAAACGTGCGAAATCGAATCAAAACTTGAACTGAAACTATTTACTACCTTTAGCATACTCTACTGTTTATAATGCAGCTGCGAAACGTGCGGCACGGAGCTTTTTCTTCTCATCTGTTTCTGGCTTCGATTCTGCAGGTTTTGCTTCTTTAAGTCCGAACCGAGCTGCTCGCTTTTCCTTCAATTCATCAACTTTAGCATCAGATGGAACCCCGAACCTCTCCCTTCGCTTTGCAAGCTTCACCTCATCTTCTGTTGTTAGCTGTAAAAATAAATACTTAAATTAAGTAAGCCGACTTCGTTAGGTAGCCAAAAATGGTTTCAAGTTTGTCTGTTGATTGTTAAGGGGTTTCGTTAGAAAGATAAGTAAATAGGCAGTTCTATAGTGAAGTTTTGAAAGATCTAACTTGGCATCTTTAGAGAATTTGCTCCTCTATTTATAGGTTATAAGATATAGTTCTCTAGTAATTATGAATTTGAATGTAAACTTTTTATTTAAACTATTTAAAGCATTCCCGCCCCCGGGGCCCACGGGGGGCGGGAATGCTATGGAACTGCCTTTTTACTTATCCTTCTAACGACACCCCTTAAATAATAAGGTAGAAATTGTTTGTCTAGGTACCGAAACTTTCCCTGATGCGGTAACACCACTGGCAGCAACTCCGAATCTTTCAGCGCGTTTCTTCAACTTATCTGACACTTCAGCCGTTGCTGCACCTTTGACAACAGGGGTTTTATCGTCGGCCACTGCACCGAATTTCATCTCTCTTAACTTTAACTTATCTGTTGCTGCTTCTGGTGTAGCCTCGCTTATCTTAATAACGGCCTTCTCTCCAGCTTCAGTAGTTGATGGAGGATTGTTCTCTGTAGTTGCTTTGCTAGCAGCAACTGACTCTGCAGTTGCGATCGGAAGAATCTGTGGGGCAGCTTCTGGAACTGGTTGGCGATTTAAAATAATCTTCTTCTTGGTGGGTGGGGCATCATCTTGAGCAGACGTCCCATTTTGATCATTTTTCGTAGGGGACGGTTGAGAACGCTTTAATGATGTCTCTGGTTTCTTAGGAGAAGAAAGAGATGCCGGTGCAGCAGTAGCAGTTGGAGAAGAAATGGTTAGATCGGCAGCTACACTGTCATCAGCTTCAGCGTCACTATCTTCCTCCTATAAAATCATATAGCGTTAGTTTCCTTTTCAAATATTGAATGCTTATCACAGAATATAATGCAATAACGAACTGTATTATCAACTTACACCCAGCATGGAATCTTCATCCAACAAGTCATCAATATTGGAGTCATCATTGGCTGATTTTTCTAGAATCACAAAAAATTATAAACTTATACTACACCACAGGACAATAGCCAGTACGCATAAGTAAAGACGTTAGATTTTCATGTGCCCACCTGCAGACATGGCTACTAGCAAACGGTCTGCCAATATCTGTTTCGTTCCTGTGATGGGTAAGTTTCGGGATCGAAGTTCTCTTTTCAAATCCGCCAACTGAAATCGTACATTCATTCGCGTTACACATAAATATATATGAAATTAAAAGAAGATTTAATTAAAGCATGCATTATCAGCCAAGCAAACCAAGTTTCCTGTCACTTGTGTCCGAGTGTATTTACACCTAGTGTCCAGGACTTAATTTAATAAACTACAACTTTACAGCAATTGATCAGTTAGATAGCACAAAAGGCACGTATTTGTCTTACGCGTAGTACAGAATACACCCCACATTGTTAATTAAAACTATTAATAGGTGACCAAGTTAAATACACTTCATCCGCAATAGGTGATTAAAATAGATGCATGGTAAATAGTTAATCTTATAAAATTAATAAAATTATTAAACTTATTTGTACTTCTGTCCAAAGTTTATAAGCTGTTAAATATTAATAACTAACTACCATATTCTATGGTATAAATACGTGATCCATTTAAGCTCATAATATTATTAAGGATAAGAGTAGATGAATAAGTGATAAGTGTATGTGTGCAGGTGCTTAATATTATTATAGTAAGTACTATCAAGAGATGTTAACATATCCATTAATAAATATTACATAATTTTTGGTTAGCGTTTAGTACTTGAAAACTATGAATAATGTATTACGGCTTAGCAAGCAGTAGCTTAAAGTATATATAGGCGTTCAAATATCAAAACGAAATTCAGCCAAGAATTCCAATATTTACTTTAAGAGATGATAGGTCATCCATTTCAAAGTGTTGTAATACCAGATAGGATTTCAAATAGACAATCTCCTAATGCATTTGCAATAAAAACACATTTTTCATTATAAAAACACTGTCGCATTCATACATGTAGCTTATTGATTAAGCTGACCTAAACAAACCTAAAAATAGAGTTCATCTAACACCTAACATTAAACTAAAAAATGATTAAATGTAGTGTATGTAGTAATGTAATGTATAATAATAATTAATTACTTATGTTGTATATAATAATAACTTTACAGACGCAGTACGAAACGTGTAGTACAAACCGACTACACACCACCCACTAGTCCCACTAGCATGTTGACACAGACAACTGATTAACTTCATCATATAATTTTACAATCTAACTCGTTCATGATTTAACAAGCACTTCTAACCTGCTACTCAATCCACTCGGTATTGCTATGTCCTGCAATTCCTGCAACCAGGTACACGTCACACGTCGGCCACAATCAACAATGAAAAAACTGAAAATCAAACAAGTTACAATAAATTTATCAACTTATCATCACAACTTTCATATTTAAGATTTAATACTATCAGTACGGTGGTCATAAAATTATTTAATACCGCAAAATTACTTGAGTATTACAAACCTTTCAATGATTAATTGTTAATCCGATTGACGATTTCACTACACCTGACACCACCACCAGCACTAGGAAACTCAAAACTCGACTTCCACAGTTGACAATCAACGACTGACGACAAAATTCAGACCGGTCACACACGTTATGTATTTATTCTGTGTTTGTACTAAAGAAGCTGTCACCTGTAATATCGATAAAATCATGAACAATAAATGAAAAAAAATCCCATCAAACCAACTATTGATCACGTACGACTTGTCGAATTTCCCGATCGATAATTGCTAAACATTAAATTTAAACTGAACTTTAAAAATTACGGACAAATTTTCAGCTTTTACTTACCAGAAAAATGCACAGCAATTCAACAAACTCACAACAAGCGCGATCAATGCAGCACACTACAACACAACACAACAAAAATGAATGCGAGAAGTTGGTGTGAAATGCAATGAAATATCCCAAAATAGGTAAAATAGAACGCTCAGATATTTTTCAGATTCTCCACCGTCCTGCAGGGGTGACGCGACTGTGGATTTGGGTGCTTTTATCTTATCTCCTTCTTTCCTTCTTTTTCAACCGCACAAGAACTCTGAATGTTCTTTCATTTGGTGTTTTTTGGATACAGACACAACATGAGACCTTTTTGTGTATAAAAAAGGCTTTATGCTTTCTACGTTACATTGAGTCGTCATATATCACATGAATGTTTTACAAGCGTCTTGGAAGACATGGGTATAATTGAAATGTATATATACAAGAAGTAAACTACGCCCGGTCGGTGCTTAAACCCATCTGCTGTTGTGGTGCTGTCCAAGTCCACAGGTCCAGTCCAATCCAGTCCACACTCCACACATTCCCTTATCTTTATAACCATATTTATGTATCTCTTTTTATCTAGTTAACTATACCATTAACTTTTATACTAGTCAAACATTACCCTTTTCTTACGCATATTTTTTACGGATCATCGCCATCATCATTAACTAATTTTTAAGAGGAATACAAAGAAAGAAAGTTGAAATAATCTTTTTAAAATGTCTGGAAATGGGAATAGTAGTGAAGCCGGTGCCTCTGATAACAAAAAGAGGAAGCAAGTTCGAGTTTGGTGTGATGGATGGTATGACTAATTAAAAAGTTTTAATTAAACTGAATAGCGAATGTGCTCAACAAGGGTAAATTGAAACATGGATGGTATGAACAATGAATCAGAAAGAATAGAATGGATTAAAGGAGATATTGTGTGGTATGGTTCTTGCAGTTATGACATGGTACATTTTGGCCATGCCAATTCATTACGACAGGCCAAGGCTTTGGGTGACTACTTAATTGTTGGGGTGCATACAGATGAGGAAATTACCCAGCACAAAGGACCACCGGTGTTTAATGAACAAGAAAGGTAATGACTCCTTTTCATCTTTTGTGCTAAGAGTTTGCAATGTTGAACTGAGGATGATGAGATGTGACATGATATATAGCTAAAAACTTTTGTAAAATGCAGATATGAAATGGTACGAGCTATTAAGTGGGTGGACGAGGTGGTGGAAGGTGCTCCTTATGTAACAACACTGGAAACTCTGGATGAATACAACTCTGATTTTTGTGTTCACGGAAATGATATAACTACAACTGCTGAAGGGGTCGATACGTATCAATTGGTAAGAACTTTCACCATTTGGGGTTTTGTAAGAAAATGGCTTACTGAATCTTTGAAAGTGAAAGATTATTTATGATTACTCTCTTTAAAGGTAAAAGACGCTGGCCGTTACAAAGAGGTGGAAAGAACTCAAGGTGTCTCAACTACAGACCTTGTTGGACGGATGCTTTTACTTACTCGGGAGCATTTCCGAAGAGGAGAAAGGGTACACTTTAGACTTAATTTATCCAGTTAAAACCCATCGTGCTTTACTTGGCGAAGCTTCATTAGGGCTTACACATTACACTTCATTTTTTTTGTAGGAGTATACCTTGGAAAAGGATGAACATGCTTCTACATTAGCCACAGATTCTCAAGCTAGGTCACCTTGGACAGGCATGTCTCAGTTTTTGCCAACAACTCGGAAAATCCAACAGTTCTCTGAAGGCAAAGAGCCTCAAGTACGTAAACGTAGAAACTTTCTTCGATTCTCAAGCTAGGTCACCTTGGACAGGCATGTCTCAGTTTTTGCCAACAACTCGGAAAATCCAACAGTTCTCTGAAGGCAAAGAGCCTCAAGTACGTAAACGTAGAAACTTTCTCATTTGTTCATTTATTGACTTGACATTTGCTTCTTGTATATATAGTAGTATAGTTCGTCTTTAATAAGCAGTACTTATTATTCAGCCAGGTGCAAAAATTGTGTATGTAGCTGGGGCTTTTGATGTACTTCATCCTGGTCATTTGGGCTTTCTAAAAGCTGCAAGAGCGCTTGGTAAGCAGTGTGAATGTTAGCTTAGCGCCCATTTGTAGTATTGTGTTAGCATAATCGTGTTTCATGTTTTATTGACTTCAGGTGACTTTTTAATTGTGGGACTACACACCGACCCTTGTGTTAACATGTATAAGGGATCCAACTACCCAATTATGAATCTTCATGAACGTACGCTGTCAGTTTTGGCATGTAAATATGTTTCTGAGGTGGTCTATTGGTGCCCCATATTTGGTAACGCCAGATTTGCTTGATCACTTTAACGTTGCCGTTGTTGCTCATGGACAAGCCATTCCACCAAACGATCCAGTCACTGGAGATGTAAAGTCATTTATTATTTTAAGCTATTATTGTTGGGTATTGTGGAAACATGATGCGGTTGGCGTTGTGTATTTTGCATTCATTTATTTATGTAATCATTATTTGATGAAATCAGGACCCTTATGCTGAGCCAAAACGACGTGGAATATTCCAAACAGTCGATTCTGGATCTGACTTGACCACTCAGAAAATGGTTCAACGCATCATTGCAAAACGGTTGGAATTTGAAGCAAGAAATGAAGCCAAAGAGAAAAAGGAAATAGCCATTATTGAGGCACTCAAAAAAGCTAATAACAACGTATAATTCCCATTCTGCAATTGCAGTCTTATGCTTATAAATTTCAAATAAGTCACGCCTTCAAATAAATCAAATGACAAATTTCACAGAAAAATTCATATCTTAGTACTTAATTATTTACCATAAACAAACCAAACCTAGCAAAGGATTCTTTCTACGAATCCAAAACCATATGTCAAATGCGCAAATATGTCAGCCACAAACCACAACTAATCTTCAGATCTAATAATGCGAACAAAAAATACACGAATAACTCAGGTTTACTTATTATGTTGTCAGCTATAGTACACAATAAATTTTATTCCATCCTACAATAAATCTACTCGGAGAAAATTCATTATTCTGACACTTATGTAGTTTACTATTACGGCCAAAACAAATTGAAACATTTTTATCAAATTCATATAAAAAATAGATGCATCAGTAATAAATTCGAAATACCTTGAACACTATCATGTAACTACTATTTTTGAACAATAAGTAATACCTTTGTACAAACTATCTAACTATTACAAAAATATATAATATAAAAGTATTAAATAAAAATATAAAAAATATTATAATAAATTTAAATTAATAGCACCTCTTTCTGTAATCTAAATTCATATGGTCGATCACGAAATTAACTATTTTTTCGATTTTACACATATTTTACACACTGGCATGCGAAGTCTTAGCATGATCCTACCAAATTGAGGTAACAATCAGGGTCGTGGCAAGGCATGTACGCCCAATATCCTGGTTGATTAGGATCCGGCATCAGCATCAACGGGCGCCTCGTTGATTCTGGAACCGAGAATTTGTTACTGATGCACACTAAAGGTGTTCCGCGATCGCTACTGGTAGGGCGGTCTTTAGGGTTGAACCAGTCCACTCTTATCTTGTTTCCGTCCACAGTGGTTTGGTGATTTACCACCTTGGCCATGTCTGCTTGATCCCGACTTTTGAAGTAGATGTAAGCTTTGTTGCCGCGTTTCTTCCTCACTATTTTGTAGACCCCATTTCTTGATGCCGCGTTGAAAATCCCTTTGAGCGTTTCCAATGATGTTTTATGATGGATATTTCGAACGCAAAGAATTTCCTCCTGGAAAGAGAAAGTAAAATTATGATTTAAAGTAGTAATATGAGAGTCTTGTAGAGGGGAGAAGAGAAGAAAGAAATAGAAATAGAAAAAGCAAAGCATACCCAACAATAACGTGATGGTATTGGTTCAGCCCAATCAACTTGCACCTGGTAGCCCCACAAACGAATCCGTTGAGATAGCATTTTGCTCCGAGCTAATGCTGCCGAACTGTGAATTAAACAAGAATAAAATACAATAAATAATTGAATATTTTAATATATATTTGGTAATTAAAGATTGAAGAGGTTAAATTAAAACTTACTGATGATCTGCGTAGACAAGACAGGCAAATCCACGATTTTTCGGGCAAAAGAGAGGAAGGTCTTTGTTCTTCTCGACAGTTACGTAAATCAGCCCTGGAGAGTATGACAAGAGCTCGTGGAAGACCTCCTTTGCTGACTTGTACTGCGGCACCCCGATCAATAAAAGTCGACAGTTCTCAACGCTGATCATCGCAAGCATTGGGATTTCCGGTCGAATTTCATAGCTGTCCAACTGCTGCGCCACCATGATGGCCGCCTCCTGGTTTGTAGAACTGGGCGAACGCGTAGCCCCTGTTGGTTCCACTGAAGTCCATCATGAGACGAAATTTGTAGACTGGAGCCAATTCCTGTAAAATGGGTAGTAACTCCGTCTCATTGCTGTCTCTCGGTATTTTTCCTAGAAATACCTCGCATCCCCTGGGTGGAACGTAAACGCTTCCGTCAGGATTGAAGTAGGTCATCTTAGACAAGGAAGTTCTCTGTCCATTTGTTTGATTCACTGAAAAATTATTTCTATCAGCGAACTCTTGGATTTCCGGTGGGATCCTGGGAGATCGAATTTCGTTGTTCCCGTTTTCCAATGGGAATGGTACTAAGTTTCCGGAATACATGTTTAATGTTTCTGAGTGATGATGGAATAAACGGATAAGTTTCTGCAGGTGGCAAAAAGCAAACCAAGAAGATAGTTCTCAAGAGGGGAACTGTTCACGAGAAGCGAACAAGAGAAAGTAATGAAGACTTCAAATTTCCACCCGTTTTATACCCAAAAAAGTAGGTCACTGGAAACATTCCCGTTAATAGAGACAATGACAATGGAAATCCGAATCGAGTTGACCTTTTGACCCTACCTTGACAGATTGGATACTTGTATTTAAATTTATGCACATTAAGTACCTTGCAGAAAATTAATTCGGTCTTTGTCCTTATTTTGTTTTCATCAAAATATAGAGTGACTTTTGAAGCATTTCCGCTTTCAAACACTGTTTTTAAGATGCAGGTGCATATATGCATAAAGATGATAAGCCGATTACAGTGGCAGTGACCTTCAATCTTGAGCTAATTTGCCAAACCATAAATACCCCCTAACTTCTTCTATCGTTATCTTGAATGCCCTTTTAGCCTTTCCAATGAATATTCGATTCGATGAGACTGCAGTACGGTTTGAATTCTTCAACTGACAAATTGGTCAATACTTCGGTAATGATGTTGCTACTGTGGCATTGTATCTTTGAATTATACAACACGTTAAGACCAACCACATTTAAAAAAGTAATTAGCAAGTTTCCTGTATCATGAAAAGTTTTGTTAATGATCTGATAAATGATGAAAATGATGCATGTGTGTTACATCACACTTCTGCTTTCTCCAAAGGTGTATGAATTGTAATACATAGACACATATGCTTCTTTATTTCGGACAAAAATATTTATTCATTAAATACTAAAGTTAATTTAACACTCCGGAAGACGAAGATAAATACGTAAATCTCTCGTTCTGCAACTTACAAAAACGTTCCTAATCATCGCTGTTAACCTGTCCTTTCGTAAAGCCTAAAAAGACTTGCTCCAGCGACGTTTGCCCAACTGAATAGGCTTCAAGTCTGAAAAGAGCCTTTGCTTCCTCCA
>JAANSM010000167.1:0-40051 GCA_036850725.1 Orchesella villosa | reverse complement strand
TCTTTTTCACGATGACTGATCCAGTTGATTGTGCGGTAATGTAATGCAGGTGCCACTCAATATATATAGCTAAGCCCCTCCATGTAACCACTTACGTAGAAAAGAGGATGCGCGTTGAGTTTCGTGAACAAGTTGCATTAAAACTAAAACCTCCTCATGGGAAAAGCTGGTCTGAATTTTTTTTCCTTTGTTTCTAACCACCGAGTCGAGAGTCAAATTATAAGCCATTGCAATTTAGGCACAAAAAACAATAGTTTTCTGATTTCTAATTTTCGGAACATTGTTCCTCTCATTCGTTGTCGGACGTGAGCTGTGAACTTATATAGTCTTCTCTTAAAACATGAATAAATCGCTCGTTATCTTCTGTCAACAAAGTTGTTTAGCAAGTTATTATAACAATTTTTCTATGAACTAAAAAACAGATGAAGAAATGTGACCTTGATGGTTGTACATAATCCGCTAAGATGTGTCCTCTGGATATGTTAACCTTGTATGAAAGTAATGCCCTCTTGTCCTCCAATATATACTACTCAACATAATAGATTATAAATTGAAATAGTTTTTGTAAATATTGACTTATGCGAGCTATTACCATTTGTAAATTATGGAAATTCCGAAATTCCTTATTAAAGCTAAGTGATCTTAATTTTCCTTAAGATGCAATTTCATTCATGTATATTATCAAAATTTTTGAAACAATTGTACAATTGAACAATTGTCCTTGCACCACTATTCCATGTCTTATTTAGCACTTAAAAGTTGCGATAATTCATAAAAGAAAACATCTTTTTATTGTATTATCAAATTTTTTTGAAACAATTGTACAATTGAACAATTGTCCTTGCACCACTATTCCATGTCTTATTTAGCACTTAAAAGTTGCGATAATTCATAAAAGAAAACATCTTTTTACCCTATCCATTCAGGTCAAGGTCAACTAAAGAGATGAAAGTGAGTAGGAGACGAGTTTAACGAAAAAGCTCGTCTTAATTTCTATTCTACTTTCAACTGCAATTCTTGTTGAAATGAATGTTGAGATATTTTAACCTAATCAACACATCATCACATCGCGGGTTGAGGAAACCTGAAACTTTTATGTGTGTGGGAATGTGCAAAATGAATAAATGATTAGAAGAAGAAGATAAAGGAGCAATTCTTTTATGAGATATAGTTTAATCCATTTCACATCAACACATCATCACATCGCGGGTTGAGGAAACCTGAAACTTTTATGTGTGTGGGAATGTGCAAAATGAATAAATGATTAGAAGAAGAAGATAAAGGAGCAATTCTTTTATGAGATAGTTTAATCCATTTCACATTTAGAATAGAATGCATTATGTGGACACTGATACATGAACATGCAATGGACAGTTGCGTGATGTACACTAATTTTATAAGGCAGCAGAGGAAAAGGTAAGAAAATCATGGAAATTCGAAAATGATTTAAGGATTTAAATGAAATCATTGCGCAGTGATCGAGAAGTAGATTATATTTTATGTGCCTGTTAAATTGAATACTCATACTCATTAAATTGACCGCTAAACAAATTGAAACCGCAGTTAGAATAGGACCAGAAACCAAAATTGTTCCTCACGCAAGTGAAAACGAGGCACATTAAACTTTTATGTATCTAATCGGAAAAAGTGTTGAAACACGAAAGAATAAGTTTAGAAAAATTATATTTTTCACACTTCACTTTATATTTGCGTGTATATAAAAATCTCATATTTTTTATTATATCAAAATTACATAAGGAAAATTATGTAATAAAACACGTTTGCATATACTTTACTTATCCACTCTATTTCACTCCAACAGGTCAGGAAGCTTGTCAGGATCAATTCTCGCGTCCAAGTAAGGCTTCCACACTCTCTTGTTCTGACCAAATATTTTTAGAGCTCGGCTCGTATGCTCAGATAAAACTGGACGAATTATGTTAATTAACATGTACACCGGGGTAGGAGCTATTAAAGATAATTGATAATAGTTAAGATTATCTGAGACTGAATCGCATACAGGTATAATTCATGCTAATTTTTACGTACAGTTAATCATTAAAATGTCTTCCGTGCACGCAGGCAAGTACTTCTCGTAAAGTTCCAGAAATGTTAGGTAGGTTGATACGCCTTCATTAAAAACAGAAAATAATAGAAGACTGAACATATTTAATATATAGCTTAATGCACCACAAACTGCATAGATTAAAATAAAAACACGAAGACAAGACTAAAGATATGCTTACATAAAGGGCAGCCATGTTGAACTGCATTGAAACCATCAAAATTGAAAATCATCGAAAATTTAGTAACATTTGGTTGTGTCTTGTTGATTTCTACCAACTTGAACATGAGTCCAAATATTAGTTTACAAAGGTAGTGTCTGAGTCTAGCTTGCTTTCCTTGTAAAACGAGTCTTCGGATGTTCCACGCACCATCAGTCGACAAATACCCAACTGAAACAAGGGATCCCCACCAACTTCAACACAATTTCTTCCTGTTGTTTGATTTTCTCATTTTAACATCACTTTTTAGCATAACAAACTAACCTGGTCTACCCTTCAAATCTAAGATGTCCATGTCAAACGGATAATCATCAGTCATGTCACTAAAATCTTCGTCCATAATCGTTGCGATGTTGTTCACTCGAATGAACTCCAACATCTACATATATTCAGCATTTATAAATTTTCATTTTTTTGCTTTTTGATACTCAGTATGTATACAACATACTATAAGAAACAGAGTCATATTTACCTCTAACATGTCCCGTTTTGCCCTTTCCACATTCAGATTTTTCGCTATATTATATATAATCAGTTTAAAATTTCACTGGAAAAAATTGTTACCCAGATAAATAAATTGTATGCATATATATGTACCTCTTATATAACGCAGAAGATAAAGATCATGCTTCATCATTTCTATCTCCAATTTCGGCATAATAGCAGCTCTAAACTACATACATACATAGTAAAAAAACTGCTGTAGTTGGTTGGTACTCTAGTGAAATCACAATTTAGTTTACAACTTCCTTACCTTCTCAAACGCTATTTTCTCCTTCTCTGTTAGAATCAACTCCTTATCAACAATATCACTACTTGCGGAAACTACTGCACTAATTGCAAAATTAATCACGTTTAGGAAAAATATTAATGCGAAAAGTTGTGCGTTCATATTGACACATGGATCCTGGTTGGTAACTATAAATAAATAAGTATCCTTTTGCACTTTACAGCGTACCCTATCACCTATGTAAAAATCTCCGGCTTTAACTTACAAACAACTATATTTTATTTTTGAAAATAAAATACAAAAAATTGAGACAGTTGCTGGAAGCTGCTCAAATCCTTTCTGGCTCCTTGAACTATGTGTTTAGTTGCTTATATATAAATGTTATATTATTACACTTGTTGTGAAAAATGTAGTTTTACGAGAATATAAGCGGTTTAATTACAGTCAGGTCAGTGTTTTATTTTTCACATCAGTTCATTTCAATACCAGAGTACCAGCTAACAACATTCCCAGCTTTCCGGGAAACCTGACGAGTTTTTGCACATTGTGTGTTATCTGTTGATGGAAATCAAGCTAGTGTGAAGTAGCAAGTATAGCCTTTCTTTCTAGTGTAAAATAAATAAAAATATTTAACAGGTCGGTTCCAGTCTAGTGTATAAAATGGACGAAGCATATTATTCAATTAGTAGTTATATATAAATACTAGCTACAAGCATTCACTATAACAAGTGCAATAATATTGCAATTTTGCAATTTTAGGGTTGCGGTCCAGAACTCTGCAGTTTCAGCAAGTTTTAAGACTACTGTGTATGCTTACGGAAGAGAAGAGGGTAATGTATTTATGATTTGGGAGTTGATTTTTATCTTAAAGAACTATATAGCAGTAGTATTAAGAAGAATCATATAAATAAAACGATACAGTGATATAAACTGTTTTTATTATTGAAATTTCTCATCGTATAAAAAATTTATAATAATGGGTATATAGAGGTACATAGAAAAATTACAGATTAAAACACACTGGTCACATCATCATCATCATCATCTATCCAGGATATTACCCCCGAATAACTCTGGAAGTTTATCAGGATCAAATCTAGCGTCCAAGTAAGGCTTCCAAGCGTTCTTATTCGGACCAAATATTTTCAGAGCTCGGTTCGTGTACTCAGAAAAGAATGGACGAAGCATGTTAATCAGCAAGTTTATTGAAGTAGGAGCTATATTAAATATATAATTTTTATATAAAAAATAAAATATACAAAGCTGCATCCAATGTATTTATAATAAGGCATTTGGTGAATTCATGTTTGACTTTTATTTACCGTTAATTACTAAAATTTCTTCGGAGCATCCAGGCAAATATTTCTCGTAAAGATTCAGAAGTGTTATGTAGGTTGATAAGCCTAGGTTTTATAAAAAAAGAAAACATTTTTAATGTATCTCTAAATGCACTACAACCTGCATAGGCTAAAATGGAAACATGAAGACAAGATATATGCTTACATAAAGGACAGCCGTGCTGAACTAGATTGAAACCATCAAAACTGACAATCACAGAAAATTTCGTGATATTCGGTTGCGTCTTATTGATTTCCAGCAACTTAAACATGATTCCAAACACCATTCTGTAGACGTAGCGTGTGAGTTGAGCTTGCTTCCCTTGTAAAATGGTTCTTCGAATGTTCCACGCTCCCTCAGTCGACCCATACCCAACTGAAACAGTGTTCTCCAATTCAAGTCTATTTTCCCCATTGTTTCTTTTGAATAACATCTTTTTTCCACATAAAAACTAACCTGGTCTACCCTTCAAATCAACAATGTCCATGTGGTACGGAAAATCATCATTTATGTCACTAAAATCTTCATTCATAATGTTTGTGATGTTCTTCTCTCGAACGAACTTCACCATCTATAAATCCAACATTTTTACTTTTGCACTCATTTCCTTTTTCTTTATTAATAAAAATCAGCAGTATTTTGTTGTTCTCATTTCTCACCTCCAACATGTCCCGTTTTGCTGTTTCTACATTCAGATTTTTCGCTGTGTATAATATCATATATTAAAAACGAATCGTATTAAAAAACTAAGTCATATATCCATCGTCAATAATTTTTTATACCTCTTATCCAACGCAAAAGAAATAAGTCGTGCTTCATCATGTCTATCGTCAAATTCGGCATAATAGCAGCTCTAAACTAAACGTAATTCATAGTAAATAACTCCACTGTATTTGATAGTCTTGTCTATAAGTGTAACAGTAATTTGGTGTCATATATTAAGTGCCTTACCTTCGCAAACGCTATTTTCTCCTTCTCTGTTAGAATCAATTCCTTATCCACAATATTATTACTTGCGGACACTACTGCACTACTTGCAAAATTAATCACATTCAAGAAAACTATTAATGCGAAAAGTTGGGCGTTCATATTGAAGTCGGTTCTTGGTTTCAGCTAGAAAGTATCAAACCACCAACGTAAAAATCTCAAAGAGCTATATAAAGTTTGGGAAAATGCAAATAATGCAGTCTTCAAGACAGTTACTGCAAGCCGGTTGAAATCTTTCTGCCTCATTTATGTACGTGTTGTGTTGTTTATATTTTTATTCGTTTGCAGTTTGTGAAAAATGTATTTTAAAAGGTTATGGATTAATTACAGTCTTTTATTTTTCACATCCCATCATGCATCATTACCATTACACAAAATTCTCAGCTTTTCGGAAACCCTAACGAGTTTTTTCTAGTTTGCGTGTTATATCGAATCTCAAATCAAGCGATTCAATGTAGTCAGTAGTGTAATGAAACGTGTCTTTAAATTTTTTCCAGTGTAAAATTAGTTGCATTTAATAAAATGTGCTTCAGTTAAAAATTACAATGGAGGTACAAATTTGGGCTCCATCTTATCTACTCGTATTCTCTCTGTACTCTTATGGTAGCATAGTTCGTAACGTTAATTATTATGATTTCTTCAGGACGCTAGCACAGTTACGAAAGTTTTACATAATTTGTGACGCCTAGAATGTAGGAGATTTTCAAGTTCAATTCGAAAATATTGACGATGGTGAAATGAATTTTGAATTTTGGCAACAACAACTTGTTTTTAATTACATACATGAGAAAAGCATGCTCAACAAGGTTGAATTGATCAAAATTAGCGAGAATATTAAACCCAACAATATTTGGCTGCTTTCTATTTAGTTCCGTAACTTTATGTTGTTCCCACGTATTTACAATAGGCAATAAATAATATAAGTGTTGTCCTTCCATTATATTATGGTCTACGAACTTCCAGTTCCAATGAATCCGTAGTCAATTACAATAGCACAAACAAAAAATAATAATGTTTATCATCTGGAATATCATAATTTTTTATGGGATTACGTAAGAAATAATATTACCAACCTGCTCTTCCTTTCAACTCCACTCGACAATCCATATCACATATAGTAGTAAGCTTAATCGATAAAATCTTCATTTGCAAATATTTTCAAGCTTGTTCTCACGTATAAATTCCAACAGCCAAACATAATTGCATCACAATAATATGCATGTTTATGAATACTTGTTGTGTACCACAGTCAAATGTGAATAATCGTTTATTTTTAAACCAATATTTTTAGACAACTTTCTCATCGAATTCAAAATTATTTCATGGAGATATATTTCATAGGGTTTGGGTTTTACATAATAAAAATTACACATTAAAACACTAGTCACCTCTTTACCTATCCAGTATATTACCCCCGAAACCCTCAGGAAGCTTATTGGGATCAAATCTAGCATCCAAGTAAGGTTTCCACACGTTTTTGTTCTGACCAAATATTTTGAGAGCTCGGTTCGTATGCTCAGAAAGAACTGGACGAATCACGTTCAGCAACACGTGTATTGAAGTAGGCGCTTTAAAGATGTTAGTTAAGATTATTTAACCAAGATATTATATTTTCTTGCGAATTCGTGCTTGACTTGATTGACTTTTGCAACTTACCGTTAATCACAATAACTTGTTCAACGAATCCAGGTAAGAATCGCTCGTAAAGTTGTAGAAGTGTTATGTAAGTTGATACACCTTTCCTCGTCAAATAAGCATAATTCAAAATATATAATTAGCTGCATTTAATTAAATTTTAGATGAAGATATAAAAACAGCTTACACAAAGGACAAACATGTTGAACTGAATTGAAGCCATTAAAACTGACAAGCACAGAAAATGTAGTAATATTCGGTTGCTTCTTGTTGATATCCGCTAACTTAAACATTAGTCCAAACGCCATTTTGTAAAGATATCGGTTGAGTTGAGGTCGTCTTCCTTGTAAAATAATTCTTCGGATATTCCACGCTCCATCAAAAGAGCCCAACTGAAACAGTGTTTCCCTTTTCAGTGCTGTTTTTCCTATTATTTCTTAAAAACCAAGTCTTTTTTTGCATAAAAAAACTAACCAGGTCTTCCTTTCAAATCTACAATGTCCTGGTTGTATGGAACCTCATCAATCATGTCACCAAAGTCTTCCTCCATAATCGTTGCGATGTGGTTTACTCGTATGAACTCCACCACCTACAAATTAATCAGCAATTAAAAATTTTGCCCTTAAAGTCTATTCGCTTTTTATATTAACATTTGAAACATTTTTGTTCTTACCTCTAACATGTCTCGTACTGCCAATTTCACATCAAGCTTTTTCGCTAAATCACATATTAACAAGTAATTCGTATATAATTACATTTGTTAAAAGTCCTTCATTCTTACTTAAACGTTTTATCCATACCTCTTATCCAACGCAAAAGATATAGATCATGCTTCATCATTTCTAGTTTCAACTCAGGAATAATAGCGGCTCTAAACTAAAATGTAAAGTATATTTAAAGCTGTGATCGATACTCTATTGTAATTTTAGTAACTTGTTAGTTGTGTTTATGCCTATGGTAGTGCCTTACCGTCTCAAACGCTATTTTCTCTTTCTCTGTTAAAATTAACTCCTTATCCACATCATAACTGGATGGGGACGCAGCACTTGCAAAGTTTTTCTCAAAACTAATCACAAGCAAGAAAAATAAAAATGCAACGAGTTGGGTGTTCATGTGGAGGCCTGTGTGTCTTGGTGGTGACTAGAAAGTAATATTTTCTAGCGTAATATAGTGGTTATTTATAGATTTTCAAGAGGTTGTGTATACTTATGTGGAATGTGGATTCATTGAAATATGCTTTAATATTTTTACATCAGTTTTGTTACAATAGTTTAACTTTTCCTGGAAAAGGAACAAGTTTTGCCATGTTAAATGTTATCTAATCAAATTATATAGTTCAATATAGTTTTAAGAAGGAATTATTTTCCTTTAATAAAAAATCACAATATTTATACAGTAAATCATATTTGTGTTTTCGTTCCTTTATCTTTCGTTTTCTGGTCTATTTCCTCCATATTCTTCTGGCAGCTTATCAGGATCAATTCTAGCATCCAAGTAGGGCTTCCATACGTTCGTATTTTGGCCAAAAACTTTTAGAGCTCGGTTCAAGTCTGGGCTGAAGAATGGCCGAATCATGCCTAACAAAGTGTACCACGTTGCTGGAGCTAATTTGAATGTAAATTCGAGTTTATATTTAAAAATTTAAAGTAGAACTTGTAGAAGCTTTAACGTGAAGAGTCTAAACAGATTTTTATACCGTTAATTATTATGATTTCTTCAGCACAATCAGGTAAGAAACGCTCGTACATTTGAAGAAGCGTGACGTAATTTGAGACGCCTAGAAAAATATATATTTTTATGAAAAGTATTGTTGTGGATGTGGATGAATCAGTATTAAAAACTTGTTTAAGCTTACATATGGGACAAGCATGTTGAACAAGATTGAATCCATCAAAATTAGCAAGAATATTAAACCTAGTGACATTTGGCTGCTTTCTATTTATTTCCATGACCCTTTGCATTGCTCCAAAGTACATATGATAGGTAAGCCTTAATATCCTAGCACGTCGCCCTTGCATTATTGTTCTTCGGATGTTCCATGTACTCCCAATGGATCCGTAGCCAACTGAAATAATAATATTATTCTTTAACTCAAATTGCGTAATTTTTATGGGATCATATAAAAAATAAAAACCAACCTGGTCCGCCTTTTAAGTCCACAATATCCATAAAGAACGGATGATCTTCAAGAATATCGCTAAAATCTTCATTTGCAATGTTTTCAAGTTTGTTCTCACGTATAAACTCCAACAGCTAAGCATAATATTACATGATCATAATTATTTACATGAAAACTTTTTTCCAAAATCGACTGGAAGAGTAGTATTAAAGTCACTTTTCAAGTGTCAATAATCATTTATATTCCGAAATCTTCCATACCTCAGACATATCCCGCTGTGCCCGTTGGACGTCTAGGTTCTTTGCTGTTTTAATAAAAAATTCATTTTCATATATGTTTACAAGCATAGTATTTTTTGGGAAAAAAGTTGAAGTTCAAACCTCTGATCCAGCGCAATAGAAAAATGTCATGCTTTAAGAAATCCATTGTCAAATTTTGATATATGCTAGCCTTGAACTGTAACAATATTAATATATGCCTTTTAAACAAAAATTGCATCAATAATAAAAAGATGGTTTAACATATTTAGCTATTAGCTTTTACCTTTTCAAACGCTACTTTCTCTTTATGCGTCAGAATCAGTTCTCTGTCAACATCCTCACCTATTTCATTTACACGGGTGATTGCAGCATCAGCCAAATTGTTATTGGCAGCTATAAACATGAAGCACAGTAACACTATAAAATTAACGGGAATAGCACTTATTCCACCACCAAGTAAGCACCCTTTTGATTTCGTTAACATTTTTAGGATTATCTTTGCTATTCAGTTTCAGAACTGTGTCTGTACTCTGTACCAATGTCAGACCACGTATGATTCTTGATCATAAGGGTAACAATGTTTTATAAGCGTCTTTGTAGACGGAAATAATATTAATTTTATTTTGTTCATAGCTGCCTATGCATTCTCCAGTATACTGTGGTTATTAGATAAATTTTTCTTATTAGTTTTATTATTACTAGCAGACAGCATAGCACCCAATTATATATATTTCTTGATAGTGTACCATAACCTGCATAATAAAATTATAGAAATTTTGCAAGCTGTCCAGAATTTCTCTAGCTTTAGCAGGTTTTATTTTAAGGCTATATATTAAGTAATTGGTATTATAGATATAGTGGGTATTACATTTCACCTTAGGAATCGAGTTGCTTGAGAAAAATTGCTTAAAAACAAGTTGTTATCACACTTTACATTTATACACGCTGCATTGATTGCGCATCTACCTTCTTTACAATTTATAATTTTGCAAAATACTCGCAGTCAATATCAAAAACCAAATGTTGAATGTTTTGGATCGCCTAGCATGATGTTATTTATTCATATGACAGAAACAAACATTCTGATGTTCTCATCCATATGTATGTAGGAAAGTCGTGCACGAAATACAGGAGAAAGAAAAAAATTGCAAAATAGCTTGAGCTTGGGATTTGATGTTTATCTCGAAGAACTGGAAGCAGTATTTGAGGAGAATCGTTGCATGAAATCTGGCTATTAATGGCATGTACCACAACCATAACCAGTTTTAATGACCTGTATGTCCTATGTCCTGTATCCCAAAACAATCACACTTTTGAGTGGCAGGGTAGTATATCCAGCCAGAATATTTAATTCATTATTGTGAAGGTCAGCATCTTAGCAGTATTTGACAAAGTTTAGAATGACAAAAGTGTGAGGCATGCATGAAAAATTTAGCAAAATCTAAAGAAAAACTGCTTTTTATTGAAAAGCCTTTGGGAAAATTGAGTTTCGTATACAATTCATTCGTATTCTTTTTCTGCCTTCCAGCCTCATCTGATATAATGCTTGTTTTCATTTTTAATAAAGTTGAAAGTAGTTTTTTTCTTCTAAAATCCGACTCGGTGTATATATATGGGTATTGACCTTGAGCTGATAGACAAACCCACCTGCGAAAGCTGAAACCATGAATCTGATATATCATGGGCATGCTTAGCCGTCCGTGTGCCATAAAAAACAACCTCCAACAATGCACCCATACATTGTTTAGAGTATTGGTATAGATGAGCAATTTTTTTTAAAAATCTGATATGAACACATAAAAACTAGATTGCTCATTGCTCAACAAACCATGTCATTATGAAGTCTTGATGGAGAAGAATTTTTTTGTTAGAATGAAAATGAAACACCTTCATACAAAAAGATGGGATTGACTTCACATTTTTATTGCAGTTCATTGCCTTTTTTGGTTTCGTTATACATTTAAAAGATCATTGAAAATTTGACAATTTATTTTGGTACAACGAGCAAGGGATAAAAAAATTCGGAGGATATTTATATCCGCTATTGTAGAGATTGGTTTTCATTTGGATACAAGTTTGAAGTTCAACTCAAAATGAGTATGGGAAAAGAAGCAGACTAGTTTGATTGAAGTAAAGATAATTGAAGAAAAGATGTTTTAAAATATTGTCGGAATTATATTGTGGTGGACATCATTTCTAGTGAAAGTCGAACGAAAAAATGAAAACATTAAATTGTATCAAATGTTATCAATATATATTAATCATTTTAGTCTCTTTTTGTTCCTCCATATTGTGGCCGTCTTTGATCACGGCTGATCTTCGTGTCAAGGTAAGTCATCCATTTCTCTCGATTGTGGCCAAATACTTTCAAAGCGTTTCTTGTCGCAGCGGAAATGATTGGGCGAATAAGATCGAGCACAACGTTGACGGTGCTTGTGGCTGAAATATTTTTTACGTAATATCATTTAATATATCTAAAACATTAGATAGATAATCCTTGAGTAATCTCTAAAGATTGTATAATTATTAGTGAATAAGTTACAATTTTAAAAATTATACCTTCAATGACAATAATTTCATCTAGAAATCCTGGATATTGTGCTTCAAATGTCCGTACAAATTGCACCCATGAAGGAAGACCTGAACAACACAAAACAGGACAATTTTTTATTCAGTTGCCTTGAAAGACAATTTTTCAGGTATCAAATTAGTAAATTACATAAAGGACACGCATGTTGAACCACATTAAATCCATCCGCATTTCCTAAAATGACAAATCTCGTCACATTTCTTCCTTTAGCTTGAGCTTCGAAAATGTCTCCATTAATCTCCTCCAACAAGCGATACAAATATCTTAGGAGTCTTTGAGTTTTTCCTTGTAGCACAGCCCGACGCAAATCCCATTCGTATATGTCGACACTTCCAACTAAAAACGTTGAAACAAAGATATGGCATGCCTACTTGTACGTAGATGCTTGAGAAAATTGATAAGTAAAAATCTAACCTGGTTTTCCTTCTAGATCAACAGTATCCATTGTGTAAGGATAATCTGCCTCCATGTCAGACCAGTCTTCGCTCAAAATTGTATCGATATTGTTGACGTGCCGCCATCTCAAATGCTTTTCCCAAATTAATGTAATAATTACGGAACCAATGATTTTATTGTTTTGTTATTTTTATTTTTTTAAATAATTTTACCTGAAGTAGCATAGTTTCAGCTTGTGCAACGTTTAAACTCTTTGCTGTAAATTTCAAAAAAATATTAAATTGTATTTTTTAGCATTGACTGACGGAATAATTACGATAAATTCCTCAGCATTTTTTCCTGTACAACTTACCACGTAACCATCTCACAAGGTAGAAGTCAGTTTTCATAAAATCCAGCTTCAAGAATTGATCTACTTTTTCCTTGAACTGGAGGAAAATCAGTACAAAGTGATAATGATAACATTCTTAGATAAATCCAGTAACATTAATGTTCTATGTATCTCTCACTATCACCTGAGCTAGTGGCTGCTGTTCACTTGCAGTTATTGTCAAATCCTTCTCTGCTACAATTGCAGAGACGCTATTTAAATTTAAACTGTTGAAAAAAGCTAGTAGAATTGCCCATTTTAAGTATTTGGAGGATAAAAATTTAGCCCACATTTTTCTCAACTTTGTAAACCTTAATTGCGCTTAGCAGATGCGACAGGAGATGAAGAGCTATAACTGGAGACTATATATCTTCCGTTTCGAAATATACTGGGTGGAATGTTTTATTCTTGAGGTGCTATTAATGTACAGTGATTATATGCATACCTAATGTATCTGTGTATCTGATGAAGAATTGATGCAAATCAACGATAATTTTCTTAAAAAGCCCACAACGACTTAAGCCATGACCTCATTTTCCTATTCTGCTGGATTTGGATTTTGGTACTTGCTACATAGGATTCATTTAGCTATCTTAATTTTATGCCCATGACGTTGGGTATTTCATGTCTTCCCAGTTCCCAGAGATGCATTTTAATGTAAATGACCGATTCTTGTAATAAAGTTGTCTATAAGCAAAAAGCTTTTAGCACGTTGCGTTGAGCAAATATTGTAAGTAGAATTTGCATGCAAATCAAATTTAAAGACTGTCTCATTCGTCATTTTACTTTGTACTTGTACTCTATTTTAGTACAACTACCTACCATTCTCGTAAGTATATAGGAAGTCTGGAGTCGGAGTGACATTGAAAAAATTGAAATACATAAAAAATGCTGTACACCGCAAACGTAAAAAATACTTGTGCAGAGTGCAGACACTATAGCTATAAACACGTGCATGTTCCAGAAGATAAGTAAAGTCGTAAATGAACTTACTAAGAATAATTAGTGCTGCTCTACTCTTCTCCTTCCATTATCAACTCACACTGGCTTTTCATACTCGTATGTATTTTATACGAATAGCTTGCAATGGCAATAGGAATAGGTACTATGCAACATGATGAATTTATATGGATACAATTTCTGGATTAGAAATTTAAAGATTTTAAAAATGTGCTCTTGTCATTCTTGTGATGAACGAACAAAAAACGTAAATATCCTTCACTGATAATTTGAATGCATGCAGTTCAGAAAAGGACTTGGACTGAATCTAAAACGTAATGTACTAAATAAAGAGATATGCTCCAGATAAATTGAGTATTGAAATCTTTCATCATGGTTGGTATTTTTGGTAATAACAATAACGACATGTCAAAGTTTGGCATCGCCATCTTCAAGGACAACTCAAACGTGAAAGCAAATGGGAGCAACAACGAAGGCTATATTTCCTTCAACACTAACCTCAAGCTAGAAAGCTACAACTCCAAGTTCCACCTCGTCCACAACACCAGTGCTGATCTGAACGCTAGTAAATCCGATCTCAAAGCTTGTAACTGCACAAAGCTAACTCTAACTGGGAAAGGAATCAAAGCCACCCTGAAAAACAACACAAACGCGACATTTACTGGAGACAACTGCAATTGGGAAGCAGAGTACAATTCTAATGCCACCGTGAAAGGGAACAAAAGTCGAGTCCATCTTGTGCAGAACAGTAACACGGTTATTGAGGGAGACCGGTGTGATATCGTGGCGAAATTCAACATTGGTCTCACCATTTTGGGGGATGGGAGCAAGGTGAACGTGACCAGAAGTCAGAATCATGAGCTGAAAATGGCAACTCCGTAAAAAATTTAGTACACAAGTTTACCTCCAATTGCACATGATTTATACGTAAATAAAAACTATATGTACCTTTTTTGAAAAGGGAACCTGATGGATATTTAGGAAAGTTGTTAAAAAGGGATGAAATCATGATTACAAATAAGCTGGAGGTTTCTTTAGTTAATATTAGTGTAGCTGGCGACGCCGACGGAGACAAATCCGCAAGCAGCATTTTTGGAATTTTCAATAACTCGAAGGAATCAGTCAAGACGGAGCCAGTGGTTGGCCCACCCACTGCCAAGTTTCTGGTTGACTATGTGAAAGAAGCAGTGATTGACCAAGCGAGTTATAATCTTGGGATTTTTTCTTTTGAATTCACCAGCCAGTCCCCAACGTCAAGGACTTTTGATGTGAGATTGCATGAGTTTGCATTGGATCCTGGGAGCTTGAGTGCTGACCTTGTTAGCTCAACGGAAGTGTTCATTAAAGGGAAGAAAAATGGGAAGCAGCAGAATCTGCGATTGATAGGACCCACTGTTAAGCCAGTGCCTGGTTTTACGAGGACTATGTTTACTATTGAAACTGCAGAGAAAGATTCATAATTTATCTTTGTATCCTGTCATAACGTAACTATCAATTAATCATAATGTACTTTTAGTATAAAAAACTTTATACAATTTTTGTAAGGATAAAAATGTGGTTTTGAATGCATGAGTAAAATGTAAATTATGGTAAATAAATTCATGGTTTGGATATGACCTGAGGAAAATCGGTAACTGAATAATCTATATTGGATAAGGATTCAAGTGGAAGATGCAAAATAACAGGGGGATTATGTTGGATTATTTTACTTAAATGAGCCTCATCATTTTAACTTGACATTGCATGATAATTTTGGTTGATTACATAAATTCCCACCTCGGACAGTGTATATATTTCTTATTCATAATATAATACACCAGCCAAAATAGAAGAATCATTATTCTACCACTGACCACCTGCAGAATATTTTTTGTATATTTAAAAATGGCAATTAGAACCTTTCTAGGAAGCTTCGTACTAGTTTACTTAGCTGTTTTTGCATTCACCTCCAATGCTCTTTCCTATTTAAGGGCAAACGGTCAAACGGAAACTTACACCTTAATTCAGCAAGTTTTTGGAGGTCAATCTTCCGCAGTAGAAGTGCCAGATTGTAACCACACCAGCTTCGGCCCTCACATAACTCAAGTCCACGATCCAACTCTTGACTCCTTTGTTTTCGCCTTCCATTCCCACATTCGTCAAGATGATGACCGTTGTGTTAAGTTTGATCGGCAGAGAACGGAAATCAAAACGAATGATGACCTACCTTCGGATGAACTCACTGGACATCTCGGTGATCACTTGACGTTATCCTGGGATTTCAAATTGGACTCGGAATTCCAACCTCCATATAGCTTTTGTCATATTCACCAGCTCAAAGCTGTTGGAGGGGATGATAGCATGCCCATAATAACGCTAACTCCTCGGAGATCCCACCCTGCCAATGTGATTCAGCTAATTCACATGGATTCCTTTGGAGCCTTCCGAATTTTAGAACTAGAACCTTTGGAACCTTGGCTTGGCCAGTGGGTTCATGTTGTTTCTAATGTGACATTAGGAAATCAAGGGAGATACACATTTGAGGCGATCAGAAAATCGGATGGGGCACCTTTGATGTCTTTCCAATCAAATGATATCGATATGTGGCGAAACGCCACAGATTTCATACGACCCAAGTGGGGAATATATAGAAGTGTTCAAGAAGCGGTTGTGAGTAGAGATGAGGTTGTACTTTTTCATGATTTTTGTGTGTCAAAAGGTTATGATTCTATTTGCCCCTAAATCGTTAAATAAATACAATATAAGTATTTCTCTGTATTCTTCAGGTAAAAATGTTTAATTTTTCATAACATAATTAATACACAGTCCTCAGTGTTGGCTCTTCACTCTTGCATTCGAGGCATACGCCTTGACACATGCATACAAAATACACATTTCTTTGCAATGGCATTGCTCAATGGCCTTAACCAAAGGATGAGGCAGCTTTTCTTTTGACGTAGCAGTTGCAGCATGTTGTTTTCCGACCGGTATTCTGTTGTAAATGTATTCTATATGCTGCAAAAGAGTAAAAAGTAGTCGCAGACGTAATGCATGAAACATGTGTGCATGCTTAGGAATAACAAAACATCTGATGGTACAAAACGTCACAAATAAATGTTTGTAATTGCTAATTATTATATTTATTGCAGCTTTTTCATTACTTGAGCGTATCGCTAACTCTAGCAGCAGTGTAATAAGTTCCATTGTAAACTCAGAATTTTTCACGCAATCCTCAATTACAGTAGAGTGGAAAAAGCTTCTGTACAAAATAACTTAAAATTTTGATTTTCCATACCAAAAAATAGTTTATATTTTTCATGATCTTTTTCTATTGATCTGTTTCTTCGTTTAATCCTCATGTGTAGTAATTAGGTGCTATGGACATTTCTTTTATGTAACATGTTTCATGTAAGTAAAGAGAAGTCTGCAATAAAGAATAATAATAATATAATAATAATATTGTAGTTGTAGATTCTCCCCCATCTGCTAATTAAGAGTAATAATACAGTAATTACTGACAGTGCTCAACCAATGACAAAGTCTCGAAAATGGATCGAATTGCAAAATCTCGTTCGAAGTCTTTGACGACATACTCCTCCAAAATCCCCGAAACTCGTCGCATTCCATTTCTTTTAAACATTTGTTTACCACAAGCCCCTCTTCAACTTAAATACACTGTTCAAAAAACATTTGCTCTCCTTTCATACGTCCTTCTACGGCAAAAGCAATTAGCAAATGTAAACTTCTGTAGTGAATGTGACTCTTCCTTAACTAGTGTTGAAGTTGAAAGTGGGACCCCTTTGACAGAGGAAGAAGCAACGAACATTGATCCAAATAGGGTAATATGGGTGAGAGGAGACATCTTAAGCAAGTTTTTAATTCGAGCTGGTCAATGGGTCAAAGTGTGTCAATTAAGAAGTGAGGCGTCAGTTAAAAATGGTAGTTGTGATGATTTGTCTTTCACTTGCCAAGTTTTACCATTGTTTCAGCCCCCGGAAAAAGACAATGACAATTCAGGGACACTTTTGAAACTGAATCCGGTAACAGAATACAATTTAAGAAGAGCCCTGAATATTCCTCCATTCAAACCCATTCCACAATTACAAGTGAAGCCTTTGGTGACTGACCCCGTGATAAAAACACATAATAAAAGCTTATCCTTCTCCCCAATCCGAGGGAAATCTGTGAAACTCAATCGACTTAAATGTGCAACCGACTTAAATATTAGCCCAATGGAATGCGACCTCCTGATCCAGGACGCTTTTGTTCTTCACTGTAAATACTTGTGTGTCGGTGACCTCATTTCCATTCCACTCTCAAGGACCACAAGTTTAGACCTTATTGTCTCAGAAATCAACGGCAAGAAGCTGGAGGAGAAGGAGGATGAGTGCAAAGAAGTGTTTAAAATTTCACAAGCTTCTGCATCCGTTTTCATGAATTCGAACGAAGTTCACGACCAGTTTCATCCGAAAATTGATGAACTCCAACTGGCAAGACTGGTGCCCCCCTTTTTATCGAAGATTTTTAGTGAAATACGAGATGAAATGAAAAAAGCTTTAGTGACAAACCTTTCTCCACATTCCACTCCAAACTTGTGGCCGAATTTGCTTGTCTACGGTAATATTGGAACTGGGAAAATGTCCTTGTGCAAAGCTTTGGCATTGAGCTTGGGACTTAACTTCCATTACCTGAATGGGATCAACTTGATTGGTGACACGAGTGCCTACTCTGAAGCTAAATTGAGGGCGACGTTCGACAAAATCAAGAATTCTCTTTGCCCAGCACTACTTTTTATTAGCAACCTTCACGTAACTTGTTACCTATAATTGAATCTTGTATGAAAGCCTTTTTGATGATTATGATGTGATTCTGATGTCTGACCGTTTTTATCTTTGAATATTTCAGCTAATCGGGAAGGACAAAGAAGGACATGAAGATAAGCGGGTAGTTATCGCATTTAAAGAGTTTCTCAGCGACTTGGCATCCGTCTCCACCTCTTCCTCCCTTAATGGGAGTAGTAACGTGATGAAATCAACTGCCATTTTTGTTATTGGATGCACTAATTCCCCGGACGCTCTTATCCCTTCTGTCACTCACAATTTTCTGTTCAAAAAGGAGTTTCCACCGACAATCTCTGTCGTTCAAGATATTGATGAAACTTTGAGATGGCTTTTTGGCAGAGCCGGCACTTCTTTTGAGAAAGATCTTAATTTATATTGGTGGGTCACGGAAAATTGTGTTGGAGTGCAGAGGAGTTTTGGAGACTTTAAAGCTTTGGCAACTTGTGCCTTGAGGTGATCATTCGACAATTTGATTTCACTTGAATTTTACTATCATAATTTTTTTTAACAAGTTGTATTTATTGTGGTTTTTAGAGAAGCATTTATTAGACAATCGGAAGCGACTGAGAAAAAGGATTCTGAAATTGGAAGACAGGAAGAGGGAGACAAACTTGAATTAAGTGTGAACGATCTGAATGCTGGATTGAGTTGGGTGGATGGGATTCTAAAGAAGGCAGCTAGCACGGTGGAAGTTCCTAAAGTTAGTTGGGAGGATATTGGGGGAATGGAAGATATCAAAAGTGAACTAATCAACTCTGTCAGGCTACCATTTGAATATCCTAAACTGTTCAGTTCTGGAATTCGGCGATCAGGAATCCTTCTTTATGGACCTCCTGGTAAACTAATTGCTTAGTATTTCTCAAATATTTTTATTCATTATTATAAAGTTAAAGCTTAAAATTATTACGATTTTCTAGGAACGGGTAAGACTCTAATTGCGAAAGCTGTTGCGACTGAATTTAAACTTAGCTTTCTCAGCGTCAAGGGTCCAGAACTGCTTAATATGTATGTTGGTCAAAGTGAACAGAATGTGAGAGATAGTAAGTTATTTTCTAAGACGTCAAAGTCAAAATGAAGTCTTTCGTTTTTCAATAATGTATAATAAAAATTTATTGTTATGAAAATATTAAAAATGTTTGATTGATTCTTCCAGTCTTTTCGAAAGCAAGAAAGGCAGCTCCTTGCATTATCTTTTTTGATGAGTTAGATGCTTTGGCGCCTAAAAGAGGTCGAGCTGGAGATTCAGGAGGTGTTATGGACAGGTACCTAAATCTAACATCAGTAGATTTTTTAAAATGTAAAACCATATTGGACATTTTTGTCTTTTATGGTATAGAGTGGTGTCACAAATACTCGCAGAATTGGATGGAAGTCATAGCACGCCAGATGTGTTTGTTATTGGAGCAACAAACAGACCAGATTTAATCGACCCAGCTTTATTAAGACCTGGAAGGTATACGTGTGGGAAAGAAGAAAGACATTATGTGCAGAAACAGAAATAAATACTTAAATCATATAACTTTTCCTTATGATTAGGTTTGACAAGTTGTTGTACGTGGGAATTAATAAAGACGTTGGTTCAAAATGCTCTGTTTTGAAAGCCCTGACTAGAAAGTTAGCTTATAAAATAACCTACAACTAACACATATAAGTATTTTGTTCCTAATTTTTAATCTCATATGTATGCCTGTTTTCTTACACAGATTTACTTTAAGTGAGGATGTTGACTTGATGCAAATAGCATCTTCCCTTCCAAAAGGAATGTCGGGTGCAGATCTATACTCCCTTTGTTCAGATGCATATATGACTGCAGTTGAACGGCATATAGCACAAATTCCTGCTGACCAATCAGGTAGTTCAGCACCACCACCACAATCTGTTTTTACTTCTTTTCTCAATTATTATGCATATTAAACTTTTTACTTTCTTGGCAGATGTGGTAATTCAAGAGGAGGACAGGTCTGAACAAAATGTAGTTGTAACGGTAACATCGGAAGACTTTGAAACTGCCCTATCTCGAGCTACAACTTCCCTTTCTGAAGCGGAGCAAGCCAAATACGACGCTTTGAAAAAGATGAAACGGTGATATTTATGATTTTACAACTATTTTTATTTTATACTTTTTATGAAAATTAATAAAAACATAAACTTATTTTTCAAATACACGTAAAAGCCTCGTATAACTTTCACCACTTATCGTTAGTTTCTAAGAACAAATAAGGCAACTTCTAAGGTAAAATACCGTTCCAAATCATTCAACTTTCAATTTCGTTCCACCGTATCTCGCAGTCCGTTGATTTCTATCGATTCTCTCATCTAAAAAAGACATCCATTGTTCTTTATTTGTTCCAAAAACATGCAGCTGCTCCCTTGTTTCGCGGCCCATAAAAGGCTTCACTGCGTTGAGTGGAACTTGTATGAGAGTTGGAGCTGAGTAAAAAAGTTGTGAAGCAAATGACAAATGAAACAATCATAAATTAAATAATATAAAGTTTAAAGTATGTGCAATTTAAAAAACGCGTACCATTTATGATAACAGTGTCCTTTACGAACTGCGGATAATAAGATTCCGTTGTTGCAGTCCAACGAACCATAATGGAAATACCTGTCATTAATTCCACATTAATAATTAGTTTAATTTTAATTTTTTCCCTGTTAAATTTTAAACTACAAAAATCCGTACATTGAGGACAACTGTGTTTTCTTAAGTTGAACCCTTCTACGTCCACAAGAGTCACTACTCTAGTCACATTCTTGCCAGCAGCTTGTGCTTTGAATACGCTCTGAACGTAGCGCTCAATAATGTACGTGAGGTAACGATTGAGAATTTGAGCTTTTCCGGTGACAACCGCTGCTTGGAAATCCCAGTCGCCCATTTCCAATGTGACAACTATTCCAAACGCAAAGATCACAATGTCGCATTCATAATAATATATGCATCTTATATTTGAGATCGAGGCTGTCTTACCAGGTCTTCCAACCTTATCAAAACTGCCAAATGTCACTGGGAAATCTATTGCCATATCTGACCAATTTTCTTTCATAATTGATTTTATTCTATTTGCTTTCCTCCATTTCATTGTCTAGAAAAGTGGATTGGTTGTTTGAGCTTGAGATTGCTTACACACATTACGCTAAAGATATACTTATATATGCGGGTGCTCTTACATCAAGTAACATAGTTTTAGCTGCCGGGATGTCAAAAGCTCTGGCTGCAAGCATAAAAATATCACCATTTGTTGAACTTAAACTGTAATTAGTAATTTTATTATTTCTTAATCTAAAACAGGAATTGGTTTCTAACCTCGAAGCCATCGTACCAGGTAAAAGTCAGACTTCATGTAGTCCTCCGGCAGAATAGGAATGACTTGCGATTTAAACTGTCAATAAAAATAACAACTTACCATTTTTGAAAGCTCTGTTAACAGTATTATTTAAAAGTACCTCATCTAGGGTAGCCTTCTCCTCGACAGTCAGCAGAAGATCTTTGGAATCAGACTGGGGTGTAATGAGATTCCAATGTAGGACAAATATGATTGTCCAAAAGTATTGTGACAGGATATGATACGCTTTCATGGTTTTTAAAACGCTGTATTACACTTAAAACTGCAGAAATGTAATCTACATCTGACAATCTGTCTGTAAAGTTATCATCTATAGATCTCTATCTCTGCGAATGTCGAATGAATGTGCAATGGTTCCCAACAAAAGAACACATATGGCCCACAACAACAAAAAAACAATCACGACTTGATGCTATGCCTTCCAGCAAATTATAATGACGATGAGGAGGTGAGGTGGATTGTTTTTTGTAAATAATATTTTCTAGACTAGTTTTGTATCAGGTTCTCTTACCGTCTTTGATTGAAATAGATAGCCTATAGGCTTCCAGTCCAATATAACATATAACGTACTTTATGCATTTTTAGTGAAGCTAACGAAAACAAAGACCTTGCAGCATTGTTTTTACTAGATAAAAAGCTGATCTTGCCAACTCCTAACTCCAATTGGCCACTACTACTTAAAATGGGAAATGTAATACAATCTCAGTACCTCCAGCTTTGAGCTTGCTCTAAATTATCAGGTATGGTATTATTTATTACACATATAATGTTGCGCAGGTTGCACTGTACAGCGTTATTCGTCAGTCGTCAGTATTTACGAGAAGTTCGCTGTTCCCATCATCCATATACCCCATACATATGCATGATTATGAGGGTAACATCATCCCAATGTGGAAAAAATCTTTCTTGCATATTTCTCGCTTCCCCCTCACGCCGTACACACTACACGTGTTTCATAGTGCCCCATACACAAAGGCGGGAACACTTTGCATTTATTACACATATAATGTTGCGCAGGTTGCACTGTACAGCGTTATTCGTCAGTCGTCAGTATTTACGAGAAGTTCGCTGTTCCCATCATCCATATACCCCATACATATGCATGATTTGGAATGATTTCCGACAACAAATATTATGTTCTTGTTAAAGAATAAACGCTTGTCTTCCTTGTTTTAAGTATATTCGCACTATCGATAACAAACAAGTTCAAGTCAACAAACAATCCAGTCACATATATTTACAAGAGATTTAATAAAATGAATGAAAGTTGAAAAAAACTTTAGGCGTAGTATGTACAATGAACTATATTATGCTATGTTTCTGTCATAGCACTTTAGAGTGCACTAGAAATTACACAGCTATAATATATGAATGGCTAGAATAATTTACAATTGGATATTTATGGATTATGTATCTACAAAATCTGTATGTATAAGACTTATCGTTGCATGAGATGAAATAGAATTTAATACAAAATTCCCTTTTTTAAGATATACCTTTTACATAAGACTTGAAAAATTTGTAAATTCAGTTTTTAAGAAACTAAACCAAACTGAGCACATCATATTAGACTCCTCGTCTCATATTCCAATATTAATTCATAAAAAAACTCAACAAGAAATCCACAATTAGTAAAACCGGATATACGTAGGGAGTCATTCCCTCCTTGAGTTCGATTTACGACGATTTTGTTCCACCATATCGTTGAGTACGTTGACTTCTATCGACCCTCTCATCTAAATATTTCATCCACTGCCGTTTATCAGGACCAATAACTGTTAGTTGATCTCTCGTTTCCGGACTCATCAATGGTTTTATCGTGCTGAGCGGAATTGATACTATAGGTGGAGCTATCGATTCAAACAAATATTGAATATAATTTTTATATTTGACATACTTAACTTTGGTCTTGATCGACACTATTTTTAACTCTGTTAGTATTTAGCATGTACCATTGATGGAAATAATTTCTTGAGTAAACTGTGGGTAATAAGACTCCATTGTGAGGGTCCAACGAAGCAAAATGGGCATGCCTACAACGAAGTCAGAAGAGATTCCACTATTGACATATGCTTAATAATAGTTATCGAATAAGAATTAATGCACATACACAAGGGACAGGCATGTTTTCGTATACTGAACCCGTCCACATCAAGTAAAACCAATGCTCTTGTCACATTCTTTCCAGCTGCCTGAGATTTAAACACACTTTGTACATAACGTTCAATCAATTGTGTAAGGTAGCGATCCAGTCTTCGAGATTTCCCAGTGAGAACCGCTGCTCGAAAATCCCAGTCACCAAACTCCATTGTCACAACTATTTTATTTCAAACACATCCAAACACTGTAGAAAATTTGAAACACAATATAAAGTGAATCTTGTGCATTGCGCATGTAGTTCTTACTGGGTCTTCCCATTTTATCATGTGAGTCATATGTCGCCGGAAAATCTTGTTCCAAATCTGACCAATTTTCATTTAAAATTCCGTTGATGTTATTTACTTTCCTCCATCTCACCGCCTAAAAATTCAATCAAACTTATTACTATTTTTACACTTTCTTGAGCTGCATACACACACACATTCCATGATTCCAGTTTGAACTATCGTATGCCTTACATCAAGAAGCATAGTTTTGGCTGCAGAGATGTCCAGGTTTCTAGCTACAAAGTTTATTATATTTTTCCTTGTTTATTAGGCAATTTGAAGTACCTATAAATGTATTTTATGTGGAAATAGAATGTAATATAACCTCACCTCGAAGCCATCGTATCAAATAGAAGTCAGTCTTCATATAGTTCTCGGGCAGCAAATTGATGACTTCAGGCTTAAACTGTTAAATTAATTGTAAGACCACTAATTTTTTTGTATCCCTATTCGTTTATATCATTAGTAATTAAAATGAATAGTTAATTTACCCTGTCTAGTGCAGTCTTCTCGTCAAAAGTTAAGAGTACATCCTTAGAATCATCTATTTGGGGCGAAGCAAGATTCCACTGAAGAACAAGTAGAAAAATAAAAAGATAACACTTTCTGCTTAAATGATTACCGATTTCCATCGTTTATAGGAATGTGTGGAAAGTGGAAGCTAAAAATTACTTGATTCACTGAGTGCTAAAAACGCAATACCTATGATTTACAAAGAGGACCGTCTATACGTCTATCTCGTGCAATTGTATTATCCGCAATGTTGAATGTACAAGGAAGGATGATATATATTTGAGTGTCTGCATGAAAAGATTTTACCCATAAGCACAATTTTAATTAGTTTTGCCTCCGTCGTTGGTTGAAGAGTGAAAAGTACCTGCGTGTTGGTGCATCCAGCTGCGTGTAATCTTCTTGAGTACCATTCTTTCATTTAGCTTCAAACCTTAGTTCTATCTGAATTCTGACTAACTGCTCTATTATTATTGAGTTGTTTCTGCAGGTATGTATTTACAATTCAGATCAATTAAGCTTTTGCACTTGTAATATTTCTATTACTTTGTTTTACATACATTTTTTCCCTTGTATGTGTAAGTATGATGAAGAGTTGGCACTAAGGCAAGGGAATTATTAAAAGCCAAATTGAGACAGAGTCCATTTTATAATGAGATGAAGCGTTTAAATTTAAACTATTATAAAACATGAATATATATTATGTCAATTTGGTAGAAACTAAACTAGTTTTTGTCCGTATCAAGTAAATGACGGTGGGTTCCAGGAGTGACGTCAGAAGTTGAAAGCTCGTTTAAAAAACATTTCTTCCAGCAGAAAAAAGATATAATCATAATCATATTCGTTTTTACCTTGAGCAGAGTATGTACCTGCTACGTGCATCCCGATTCCTTGCACTTTTTTATGTTCACCTTGGATTTACAACATGCATCAAATATTAAATACTACACCACTGACGCGTTGACAATGGTCATGTTGTGTTTTGCTTGTACCAAATTCGCAACGTCTTTATTTTTTGAATATTGCAAAATACAGAGAGTTGGATTGTTTTTAGTGATCTTAATGAATTTTACCGTTAGACATTTTTATTGAGGCTAGAAAGTTAATCATCTCTGAGTTTGATTCTACAACGATTTAGTTCCACCATATCTTTGGGTTCGTTGACTTCTATCGATCCTCTCATCTAAATATTTCATCCATTGCTGTTTATCACCAAAAACTTGAATTTGCTCCCTCGTTTGTCGACTCATTATTGGTCTCAGCGCGTTGAGCGTCACTGATAATATAGTTGGAGCTGTCGTTTGAAGCAAATATAAATTATATTGTAACCAAACTTTGACCTCGATCTCCTTTATTTTTATAAATTCCAATTACTATTTAGTACATGCTTACCGTTTATGGCAATCATTTCTTGAGTAAACTGAGGGTAATAAGACTCCATTGTGCTTACCCAACGCAACAAAATGGGCATGCCTAAAGGGACAACAAACATTCTATGAATAACGTATTACATTAAATTATGCTTTAATTGTTATCGAATTAGTGTTACAATATATTGTACGTACATAAGGGACAGCCTTGTCTTTGTATACTAAACCCATCCAAATCAAGTATCAGCAGTGCTCTCGTGACACTCTTTCCAGCTGCCTGAGCTTTAAACACGGTTTGTACACCTTGTTCAAGAATTTGTGTTAGGTAGCGAGACACTCTTCGTGATTTTCCAGTAAGCACAGCAGCTCGAACATCCCAGTCACCAAAATCCAATGTCACTACTATTTCGAATCACAGAATCCATCGTAAGCCTCGAAATTAAAAACTATATAGCATTCACGAAACAATTTACCCAACGATCTTACTGGGTCTTCCCGATTTATCGTGGGTGTCATATGACGCTGCGAAATCCGGTCCAAAATCTGACCAATCTTCTTTTGTAATCCCGTCGATGTTATTCTCTTTCCTCCATTTCACTGCCTAAAAATTCAATTACAGTTTATTCTTGAGCTGTGCACACACACTATGATTTTAACTAATGCATCGACTGCATCGTAGACCGTAGACCTTACATCAAGAAGCATGGTTTTGGCAGCAGAGATGTCCAGATTTCTAGCTGAAAAGTTTATTATATTTTTTCCTTATACTTAGGCAATTTAAGGTGCTATGTACTTTAAGTTGAAATATAATATAATTTAATCTCACCTCGAAGCCATCGTATCAAATAGAAGTCAGTCTTCATATAGCTCTCGGGCAGTAAGTTGACTACCTCCGGCTTAAACTGTTAAGTTAATATATATAACTTTATTGGTTCTCTATTCGTTTTATTTATGAGCAATCAGAATGTGTGGTTGGTTACCCTATCTAGTGCATTCTTCTCGTCAATAGTTAAGAGGAGATCCTTAGAATCGTCTACACGAGTCAAAGCAAGATTCCACTGAAGGACGAGTATAAACAGCCATAAATAATGGCGTGTGCTTAAAAATTTATCCAATTTCATTTCTTATATATATAAGATCTTGAATGCTGAAAAAACTGAAATTTGTTGATTCTTTGAGTGCTAAACTGACAATACTGAAGGGAAGGAATAGGAGCTGTATAAATTCGTGGGTTGAATTGGCTAAAGAACCTTCAACCTTCGTCCTGTGGTAAATGCCCCTGTGTAATTTTAAGTATTAATTTTGCATTTGGAAACCTTGTTTCTAACTTTACGAGTGTTGACCAGCAAAAACTGCTCTATTATTATTGAGCAGTTTAAACAGGTGTGATAGCAAATAACATTAATTATTTAGCACTTTTTCGAATATATTTTAATTACAGTATACATGATTTGCCTTTTATATGTATCAGCATGCAGAATCAGCAATAGAGACTGAGACTGTTGTATGCAATTCTAAAAACTAAATTAACACGAGTCCATTTTCTAGTGATCTTTAAAAAAATAAGTCGGTATCACATAAATAACTGACGATTGGTTCAAAGAACGTCATAAAACGTTGAAAGCTGGATTAAAAATGGAAGTATGATGCTTTGATTAAGATATATATATACGAACTTCTTTTTTAACTTAAACTGCACGTACCAACCTACTTCCAAATTCCTTGTTTTTTTAATGTTCACCTTGGATTTATGTAAGACTAAGACAATTAAGACATGCTGAAATGCACTTCATAGGATTTATTGTATCACAACTTAATTTTTTGTTTCATGCAGAAAAAGCACAAACTCGCAGTATGGTTTTAAATTTGAAGTGCATTTTAAAGTTTTACACTTTTGCAATTCGATTTTATTTGTGGTACTTCTGTAAATGTAACTCGTTATTCACAATTTTCTACTTAATTTTCTGGTTTTGTTCCACCATATCGTGAAGTACGTTGGGTTTTATCTATTCTCGCATCCAAATACTGAAGCCACACTTTTTTATTCCCATCAAACACTTTGAACTGATTTCTCGTCTCGGGGGATAAAAACGAAAGAATCGTGTTGAGAAAAACTGCGCCGTAACTTGGTGCTATAATTTGATACAAAGTGAAGCTGTGCCGTGCTCAATCAAACTCTCATGTTTTCAAGGATGATTTTTATCTATAGACTTTACCATTGAGTATAATAATCTCTTCAGTAAATTTCGGATAGTACGACTCCAATATAATCGACCAACGAATTAGGATGGCAAGGCCTAGCAAAAAATAAAATTCATTCTTCTCCATAAAACTGCAACCCCATAAAAAGTTGTCTAAAAAACCGGAATATATTAATATTTCTTACTAACATGCAGGACAAGCATGTTGTCTCACGTTAAAACCATTCATATCAGCAAGTATCAAAGCTCTAGTGACATTCAGTCCATTGTTTTGAGCTTTTAGAATACTCCGCAACCCACTTTCGACAGCATAAATTAAATAGTTTCCAAGTCTTCTTTGAATTCCACGCAGTACTGCAGATCGTAAATCCCAATCTCCAAGCTCTACACTGAGTACTGAGCAGTCAATCATAAAAACTAGTTGTCAACTTTTGTTTCCTTGATTCTCGAATCATAATAGGTACATGATGCCGTGCGTACCTGGTCTCCCTTCTTTGTCGTGACCTTCAGGTAATGCCATTGGAAAATCCTGATCCAAATCTGACCAATCTTCTTTTAACAAGCCAGACACATTGAAATCGACTCGCCATTTCAATGCCTGTTATACATTAACCAGTAATTATAACATATTCGCGTGTACTGCCTTCTTAAAATTACATTTAATACATTTTACACACTTGAAAAAGGAGATTCTTGGCAGCATTTACGTCGAGTTTTGCCACTGAAATTTGAGGTAACTTCATTTTAGTCATTTTACTTTATATATAAATTCTAATGCATTTTATACAACCTCGAATCCAACGAACTAAATAGAAATCTGTCTTCATGAACTCTTCCGGTAGAGATTTTATGACTAGGGATTTGAACTGGTGAGCAAACCATAAAAATATTTTTATACATTCTTTCCATTTAAGTAAAACCAAAACTGTCTGAATTATATAATTTTCTCATACCGCATCCAAGGCATTCTTCTCGGCCAACGTAAGCACAAGATCTTTGGAATCATTGCGGCTCACAATAACATGAACATAAATAGCCAACACCAATATCACAACACAATCAAACCGAATTGCGAACATTGTAATTTAATTTCGCCCGCATCAATTCATTTATGTAGAACTATTGAAATGACTGGTGAAATGGTTTTGCAACCCAAACAAATTCAGTGTAAACTGTAAACCAGCATTTAGAGCGTCTTGAAAAAAAACTAAATTTTGTTGCAACGTACCTTGTTACTTTACTTAAATCGATGCACTAGAATAGTCGTAATGTGTGTATTGGTAGGAATTCCAAGAATATGGCAAACTTTATCTTATTTTCTCTGCCATGGACATTCCCATCAATCTCACCACATATGATTATAGTTGCTCCTCCAGTTTTTTCCCTTTGTTACATCAGTTAAGCAATTTAATAACACATAACCAGCTTGTTGTTCAGTTATTATTACTCAAATAATTTACATAGTATATGCTCGTTTGCTTGTGAAATTGTTAGGAATTAAAATCTATAATGCAAAGTTTAAACCCAAATGCATATATAACTCGTGGAAAATAAGAAAAAATGGTCAATGTATATAAACTAATAATTATTATGCCCGATGAATAACCTCTTCTTTTCCATTTCAACAATTGACAATATGAAGCAATGTTTCAATTCAAGGCCATCAAAGAATAGTCGATGGTGAATAAATAATACAACGAAGAATCATGGAATAATTAAGTGGCTTGAGTGAGGGGCGAGATAATTTCACACGCCAATGTGTCACTCCATTTTTATTCTTGCATTTTACTAAAACTTTGTATCATTAATCCCTTTTTAATTAAGCCAACGGATTAACATAGAGGATGTTATTTGGTAGTATATAAGTGTACTGAGGAACTGTTACAAGATACTGGAAGTAGACCAGGTTGTATACTAAACGAAACGGTTTCGGTTTCGTTCCTCCATAGCTAGCTGTGCGTTCCTCCTTCTCAATCCGCTCATCTAAATACTCCATCCATCCGCTGGACAAGGTTTTGATGATACGTCGTGTTTCCGCGGAAAGAAATGGGCTGATCAATTTGGAGGCTAAGCGGGTGAGGGTGGGAGCTAGGCAAAAAAATGACACAAGTTATTAAAAATACTTCTACAAAAGATTATGCAATGTTTCATTATAGAATTAAAATATACCTTTTATAATAATAATTTCATCATAAAATCCAGGATAATTTGCTTCCATTACAGAGTTCCACCGTCGGAGTGTGGATATGCCTAATCAGAAGTAATTATTTTTTATATATAAAATATTTACCGAATAAAAAATTTAATTCAATGAGACATGAGACAACGTACAAGCTGAACAAAGATGTTGACGGAAGCCAAGGTTCTCTGCATCGGCTATAATCACTGCTCTAGTTACATTCTTTCCAGTTTCCTGTTGAGCCAAAACTATGTGGGAAACAAGTTGCTCCAAAATCCAAACCATGTAGCGATCCACCCTTTCAGACCTTCCTGCTTCAGCAGCTATCTTTAGATTCCAGTTTCCAATGTCCATTTCCATTACTGCATAAAAAGTTAATATAAAATTCCAATCTAACAAATATTGCATGCTGTGTGTGTATTTAATTCATCAAACTATATATATAATTATAAGTTCTGGTCAACTAACCCGGTCTATTTTCTTTGTCATGGCCAAGAAACATTACTGGGAATTGAAGTTTCATGTCGTCCCAATTCTCCTCCTTGATTTGACCAATTTTGTTATCTATTCTCCACTCCAGGCTCTAGTTTACAATTCAGAAAGCATTTTTTGTAAAAAAAACACTCTCAGCCGAAAGGTGGAAGTAAAAGAAATAGGTAGAGGATTAATTTTTAAATAATTTTGTTACCTTCTGCAACATTTCCTCTGCTTTATCAATGTTCCAATTTGAATCTGCAAATTATTCCATTTACTCGATTATCCTTACAGAAATAAAAATATTAATTATAATTCAAAGATAAGGATTAAACGATAAAAATCTCACAGCGTAAAAAACGAATCAAGTAAAAATCCGTCTTCATATATTCCTCCGGAAGTTGCTCCAAAAGTGGAGAGGACTTAAACTATTGGACAAATTCATGTTTAATCTAGACTATCACATACGAAAAATAAATTGTAAATAACTTTTACAGTTACCTGCGTAAACGCATTTTCTTCTGACGGACTTAGAACGAGATCGTTCGCATCGTTTAAAGCCCAAACTACATTTTTACCACTGTTCAACAGATTAATTAGCAATATTCCTAAAAATAAATTTCGCAACTTAGAAATGTTATCACACAAATAATTCATATTACTACAATTTCCAGGTCCAGGTATTTTACTTTCAGGACGATTTTGCAGTCGACAACTACAGCCCGATTTGCAAAAAGCAATTGACATTTTTTGCAAGCTATAAAGCCTGTGATTTGAGATTAAGATTCTGGTGTAAATGACCCTATCTGAATACGTATGTCCTTTTTAGTCCAGTTTATCTTACGAGGTGGGTAGGATTAGCTATATAAAGATTGTCAATAAAATGCTACAGGCCTTTTAATTTTAGAAAGGTGATGAACCGGTTTTCTTCTCTAAATCTTTTCATAAAAATAAACCCGCATCACATAAAATGTTGCAAATTCAGTGCATTTATCTATCGTACTTATAGCAAGTAGCATTGCAATTTTGCAATTTCGAAGCAGACATGAAAAATAAGCATTTTTTCTCAGCTATGGTCAATGGTATTATGGGTCGTTGTTCATCTTCATGGCCAATGCCGAACTTTTCTTCAGCTTGTTCAACATTGACATTTTTATTTGTTCACAAGATCACACTCACAAAACAACAGTTCACAATATAAAATAAAGTTTGCCTTCAATCAGGTTATTCCTACATGAGTTGATATTGATAATGCCCATGATAAATATACAGTTGCACAATTGGCATATCAAATCAAGGTGTGTAATATAGAAGTAAGTATATAAATATTTTGGTGGAAAATTCCCTTATTACTTCATGCCTGCATGAGCTAAACAATACGCGGATCGACAACGTTGATATCTATTTAATACTTTAACATACTTTCATTAGTACTTATGTTCGCATTAATAATTTAAATAACTACAGCCTAAATGATAATTACCTACTAAATTACAAATATTTAGGAGCTTTCATATATCCACACATAAAATTACTGCATTGTAGTAAAATCAACTTGCATATGTTTTTGCTCTCCTCGTCCTCCTTAAATATAATTAAAAAATGAGATAAACAAGGAAGGATGTAATTTATATTAGTTGTACTTCTTTAGGAATCGTTAGATTTCTTAGTTCCTCCATAACGAGCGGTACGTTGGTCAGGACTAATTCTTTCATCTAAATACGCAGACCATTGTTTCTTGTTCATATCAAAGATTTTGAGTATTTCCCTAGTCTGAGGTGACATTACAGGACGAACTGCTTCTAAACCAATGCGACTTCCTGCTGGAGCTGCGTGGGCAATAATTAAGATAATTATTTCAAAAACGAAAAAAACACGTTTGTGCAAAAAATGAACAAATGTTTTACTTAAATATGAATGAACAAGGCTTACCTCCAACTACAACTATTTCTTCCCAGAATCCTGGGTAATGGGATTCCATTCCCAAAGTCATTCTTATAAAAACAGACATGCCTACAAGTTATAAAAAAAAAGTGACGTAAGCATTTCTAGCAGTCAATTTTCAATGGAAGGTATAAAAGCTGTATTGTGTCAAACTAAGGTTAAAGCCTTTTTTTCTATATGTATTAACTTACAGGCAGGGCATAAATGTTGCAACAAGTTAAATCCTTCAATGTCCACAAGAACCATGGCTCGTGTCACGTTTTTCCCATTGTCTTGAGCAGCTAGAATTTGACGTATGATCTCCTCTTGATACCAGTCCAAGTACCTCAACAGCCGAGGCATGCGACCTTGAAGAACTGCAGAGCGCAAATCCCAATCTCCCATGTCCAGTGTTGCAACTATAATATTCATGTTGAAAGAAAAGTTGAAAGAAAGATGGTTGAATAGCGTTGTTAGCAGATTGTTCTTGTTGCACACGCAAAGCCCATTTTGCATCCAAATTACATGTACTCATGACTCATGCAAACCTCGAGAGTTTAATTAGAATATACCTGGTCTTCCTTGCTTGTCGTGAGAGTCGATAGCGAGTGGAAAGTCTTCTCTCATGTCTGACCAATCTTCAGTCAATATTTCCTTCATCTTATTTTCCTCTCTCCATTTTATATTCTGAAATAAAACACATTTCAATAATTACTTTATATAGCTCTTATACGCTTTCATCATTTTCCCGTGAAATGAGAGATAAACAGCATGATTTCAATTGAAATTTGAAAACTTACATCCATGAGCATGTTCTGAGCGGATGGAATGTTGAGATATTTTGCTAAAAATTTCAATTTAAAACAACCATTACATATTAGCTCTAAATAGTTCTGTGAAATTATGTATTTACAGTATAATAAAGGTAGTGTACATATTATATTATGCATATTTTTTTACCTCGGAGCCATCGTATAAGATAAAAGTCAGTTTTCATATAGGTTTCTGGCACTCTGGACGACATTTTATCTTTGAACTAAAAACAAAACCGGAAATTCATACGTATTGTTTAGTAATTTTTTCCCGATTAAAATCCATTTTTTTAAATTGATCTTAAAGAAAAATGTAAAAAATGTACCTGATCCAATGCATTTTTTTCGTTGAGAGTAAGCAAGAGATCCTTCCAGTCATTTCCTCTGACAGCAGCTTGGACTAGAGGCTGAGTAGTGAACTCAGTTGAGATCATTGCTATGAGTGCTATAAGCACAACCTTGACCTGAAGGCCCTTGCACAACATGACTTGTTTTGGTATGTGACAATTCATAGCTGATTATCAGCTATATATCCAACAGGTTTGGTTTTTTATAGAATTAGATTAACGATGTGTATTCTTAGTGATTATTTCGCACAAGTAAACAAAGCCGTGCTAGTTAAAAACAATATATATGGCACAAGGTGCGTGGCTGCACTAAATACCTACTAATTGATTAAGGAATTCAGCTACTTCTCTAAACTTTCAGACTGATTCTCGCGAGTCGAGCCTCACACTAGGCAAACTTATCACACCAAAGCCTACTTTCAAAATGAGGATGATTTCCTAGAGGAACTACCATAATATATATACCATCAGGGAATAATGTTTGCACTTTGTAACGTTGCAACTCTTTACATTTGCATTGCGTGCTTCATTTTTTGCATGTTACAGTGTATAATGCGCTTTTATTTGCCATATAGCTGTAACACTACCTCTCATCATATATAGCAACATATTATAGTCATCATTAATGCCCTTTTGTCTTTGAGTTAAGTTATTTCTATTCAAAAAGAGTATTAGAGTTGATCATGAAATTTGTTTGTTACAATGTGGATGTGGACCTGATGTGGATGTTCAACTCTAATGAATTTGTGAGTTGAATAAAGAAGAACGTCATTTCGCTCACTACAAAGACGTAACGAAGGGCTAGACTAGACAGTTAAGTTCTATAGCTATATCATGTAATATTTGATTACATGCCAAAAACTCGTTTTTGAAGCGTCCCATCTTTTTACACTCGTCATAATAATCATTGTCGTCATTTCCACTTATCATCCATGCATTCAGGTACCTAATTCCGTGTTTTAAAACTAAGGAAGTGGAAGTACTAGTTTTTATGTTAATTGGTACTTCTGCACAGGTGTAGAGAAGAACAATGCTTCTCATTCTCACTTTTTAACTAATAATTATTTTTTCAACGCAATGTGGGAATGCTGGACAAAATAAAGCGGATTTAACACAATCAAATGTTAACATTTATAATACTTCATTCATATTTCAAGATTTTTGTTTGAACTTAACATTTTTGTTAGTAGTTTAGCACAGCGCTTTTTCTAACGTGCAATAAATTAGCACTGCAACTCCAGTTTTTTCTCATTTACTTTTTCAAGGCTTCTAGATTCGACTATTAAAAAGCATGACTTTGGGTGACGTAGAAGATCAAGTAAACCTGATGGAAACAACTAATTTCATGCATAATAAATCATTTATTGCATTACAAACAGGGGAGGAGACATGTTTACCGACACCAAATTATAAATCTTTGGCTAGCTTAAGAAACAAAGGCAATTTTGATGCGGGGATGATGAGTTTTTACGGTAATTCCAGGTAATTCAATGGGGAAATCCAAATGTTTTGATTACACTGAAAAATGGCCGGCTTAACTCTGTTGCAAATGTCATACAAATGTTATCAAGCTAGATTTACAAAAATATTAGTAATACTGAGTAGCGGACAAGTCTTTACTTGTCTTCACTTCGGTGTGAGTCACTATCTAGATGAATCTTGGAATGTGTCTTCAACTATAATTGATAATAGGCTGACGTAAGTAGGCTGGAAACAGGTTGAAAGCAAAGTAGACCCTATATAAAACTCAACTCTGTGGTTGCAAGGCATTTTATGATATGCATTATTAGAATGGGGCAAAGCTACATACTTAATTTGTATCTGTAAGTTGGAACGATACATCTTTTTTCTACTTAAAACAAATCTGAACATTTCGGATTGGATTTTTTGCAGCATGAAATACTGACACTGGAACTGCAACGCTTCTTCACCATCTCTACTCCAATCCAATAGAAGATAATGGTTACCTTGGCCAGCTACAATGCTTCGCATTTCAGTTTGTAATAAAAACGAATAAAAACTCATTCTTATTTTTATTCGACCAAGACATATAGAAACAAATCTAATCTTTTGCCATGATTCGACTTTGAATGACTTTTCCTCAATAAACTCTCAATCCAATTTTGACGTGTTGAGCCTTTCTTAGCTATGCACATCTTTATTCTGGCTTCTCGCTCCATTATTTTCCTCATTTGCTAAAAAAAGAGACATACATAGTAGCAAATTCAAGCAAAGCCACGCTTCATCAAGATGGGTCCAATCGTTCGAAAAGTATCTCTAAAAGAGAAGAAAACGACGAGTGTGAGAGGTGTGGAAAATATAGCATCCCGAGCTATCCGGCTATTCGACCGAAAGGGAATCACAAAGTTTAGTAAATTGATGGGCAAAGTAGCATCAAGCGTCCTAACCGCATATTTAGGATTTCGAGACCCCAAAAAGAGACGAAGAGAATACCTCATTCCAAAAGACAGGGCAGCATGGCTAGAATGGATGGTGACATTGGCAAAGAAGCGGATTCAAATTCAGCATCTCACCGAAAAGTACACATGAATGAATATGAATGCCTTTGACTTGTCTTAAAAAATAGCTATAAATATGAAATATAACATTAAACTATTAACTAGAGAACTTCGCAAAGTAATCATTCGAGCTCGGCCTAATCTCGCCCCACACAAGAAGTACCACGGCCCCGTGGAAGATCCCGACTTGCCCCTGTGCATAGACTGGGACGTGGATGAGGTAGCAAGTTGGCTAGTTTCTATAGGATATCCCCATTTGGAGAAGACATTCCGTGAAAATTTCATCACAGGAAGAAGACTTGTTTTGATTGATTGCACGGCTCTTAATCAGATGGGCATGACGGATCTTGGTGCCATGAGAGTAGGTCATCAAATCAACTAAATTAAGTATAACCAAAAGAGGTTGATGTTGATGCGAATTAAGAAGGGCCTTTATTCTTTAGGAAGTTGCCGGAAAGATTAGAGATTTGCTAGGGATTCCCCCGCCAAATGGAATACGTCCTATCGCTCGTGCTCCTCCTTTTGAGCGTTTTCTTCGTCGCAAAGTTTACAACGGTCGGAGCTATGATGGCATGACATTTGAAAAGTTTTGTGAGGTGGAAGGCTACAACTATGACCTCCTCATGAGCAATAAAAACGCGAAGATTCCTTGCACATGTGAGGTCTACATTACGACTCGTGGCGCAGAAGAAGATGAGGAGGGAGAGGAAGGTGAGGCTGCGGAAGAGCTCTCCCTCCGCAATGCGCCAACTGTCGAGTTCCTCGTGAGAAATGCGTTGGTCCGTAACAAAACCGTTGATCAGATAATGGAGGACCTTTTACAAGACGTGTTTCGACCTCCACTGGAGCGCAAGTATGGGCGAGATTTGTGGGGCAAGATGAAACGAGGAATTGGGGAAGGATTTGATGACCTCCACTTAATCTACTCAAAGGAAAAACTGGAATTTGTTACTGGAGTGGCAAACTCATTGATTGATGAGCTCTACAAGACGGTCGCTGTTCTCAATGATATTAATCAATTACAACAGCATATCAAACAGAATATCACGAAGGATGAGCTAAATATGTTTACTACAAGCGCGCAAATACTTATGGAGGAGGTTGCACCTATTGCTGGACTTCTTGCCCTGGGCGAGCTTGACTTGGAAACGATTTTCAAACAAGAGCCCCAATTCGTGGATTATGTAGATGATATTGTTGAGGAAGCGGAGAAGAAAACTAATGAGTTGGTACCGGATGCCAGGTCATTTATTGATGAAGTTATTGAGGAGGCCTTGAGGCGAATCCCAACGCTAAATCTGACATCACTCGCTCCAGCAGCTAGGGAAAGCTTGCTCCGCATGGCGTATACAGTTTTGCATGAGTTGAGCTCGGAAACTGATGCCCTGGCGAAGAGTGTTCAGCAAGGTCAAGGTAAAGGGAAGAAAGGTGGTGGTGGTGGTAAAGGAGGAGGAGCAGGAAATGCAGGAGGAGGAGCAGGAAATGCAGGGGGAGGAGCAGGAAATGCAGGGGGAGGAGCAGGAAATGCAGGGGGAGGAGCAGGAGGAGCCGGAGGTGGTGCAGGTGGCGAAGGAAGAGGGAGTGACCAAAATGCGCCAGCAGACGGACAAAATGAAGGTCGACCAGTGTCTCCATCCGGAACAGCTTCTTCCGCAATGATAAAGGAAAGTCATACTGCGATCAAGAAAGGAGATGGTCCACACCCGGGCACCCGGGCAAAGTCAATTCATCCAGGAACAGATAAACATGATCACAAAGGAGGGAAAGGTGGAAAAGGAAAGACAAAAGGGAAACACGATGACGAGCGACGGGATTCGACAACGGGCGGTGATGGTGAGTCTCCAGTTCCTGGAAGCGGAGAAGGGGAAAGTTGGGATGCGGGAGAAGCTGAAGGAGATGAAGGAGAAGAGCAGGAGTTAACTGTAGCCAGTTGCACTTTTAAGAGACGGTCCCAATCCACGAACTCCCATGACTGTGAGCACAGCCAGTTCCAACTCTTACAATAGGAACTTGCGCTCTCAAGACGGAGTTAATACTCCCCTCTCAAGGCAAGATACTCCTGGGACAAGGGGTTCTAGACAGTTTACTGCTGGAGGGGAGGATGCTGGAAGAGCCAGTGGCTCACGTCGGTCAGACCCTTCCAAAGACCCAAAAACAGGAGGAGGGTCTCAAGCATCTGGAGATCGGCAGGGGCAAGAAAAAACCGGAGCTCCCGAGGGACTTCCAAAAGGTCCAAGAAAATCTGGCGGTTCTACAAATAACCTCACTCAAGATCAGAAAAGACAGTCTGGCGATGGTGGTAGAGGAGAAGGAAAGCAAGCCTCAGAGCAAGAAGCTCAAGGCAAGGGAAAAAATGTTGAACGGGGAGGAGCGGGGCAACCAGGAGAGAAAACATCCGACATAGACATAACGCACCCTCAAGCAAGGAAAACATTTATTGATATCAATGAAAAGCTGAATAGTGCTCGAAGCATGATTCCAGAACGGACTCCACCTACACAAGGAAATAGATATGATGCTAAAGGAAAGCCAATACCAATTGGATCAGAAGATGCAAACAAGGATTCCAAAGGTAATGACATTCCACGTCAATCTGCCCAGCCAAAAAGGGATTCAAAAGGAAATGAAATTCCTCGTGAGTCAGCAGGCACCCGAAGAGACTCCAAAACTAAAGAAGGTCATCCTCATCACGATCAGCATGGCAAGAAACATGTGGCTACTGCCGACGTCGGACCTGGTCACGATAATGATAATAACAACGAGAAACGTCGGAGTGATGAAGGCCACAGAAAGAATTCTCTGAAGAAAACACGATCCACAACCTTTGCCACCAAAGATTCTGAAGGAAAGGGAGTGGAGGAAGATTCTGGGGAATTTTTGGATTCGGCTAAAGAGATTTGGGATAATTTTAAGTCACAAGTGTCCCATATTAAAATCTCGGATAAACAGAATGAGGACGGAATTGTGGAGCTGGAAATAAATCCGGAAGATGTTATCAAGGTTGAAAGTACCATTACCAAACTCAAGTTGAAAAGGGCTCGCACCTTAATTTCCTCACATGATGATATGAAAGTGGATCCGGAGCATTTGAAAAAAATGATGGCACATCGAAAAACAATAGGTATGAAATTATATGGTTGTAACTTGGAATTTGAAATGGCTTGACATTCTTTATCTTCTTCGACATTTTTCAATCATTTTTATATTCATCAATTTTTTTGAGGAGGAACAAAAAAATGGCACACTCTGTTTCAACAGGAACTTTGTAATTTTTAACACGTGTACAATGTACGCTGAGTTATCTTATCCAGTCATGATAACATTAAAAGTTTACATAAGTTTTTTTATACAGTCAAGTTGGCCGGACATATTTTTTTCCGAAACTGACAGGTTTCAATCTTTTTGTTATCCAGAAAAAAATTGACACGTTGATCCATTTTAACCTCGATTAATTGA
>JAANSM010000166.1:0-40108 GCA_036850725.1 Orchesella villosa | reverse complement strand
ATACGATACCTGAGTTTTAATACGTATTCACGATTAGCAATGGTTTCCAAGTAAATATTGAATATAGAAAGACAAAACAATTGAGCTTGGAAAGTTAAGCTTAATTTGCTGACTGCATACCGTACCTCAGTACTTGTAATCCTAAGACTTGCTAAACAAGGCGTCGGTTCTTAACTTCAAAAGTCATATAAGTATAAAGTGGTAGTATACACACTAGACAAAACTACTTGGGAACTCTCAAGAGACATAATTTTGATATGATGTGCCATCAATGTATTTCTCAGGAAGATGACGACGAGCTCTATCTTTGGAATGTGCAGAAAAAAAAATCTGTCGACTCTTACGCCATAGGGCAACTCCAAGTAATTTTGCAAGTCTCAAAAATTCATGGATAACATCAACATTAACAGAAACAAACACAACTGAGTAAAGGAGCGTATGTGTGTAAGTTATTGTAAAATGAATGGCCTTCATCCTTCATTAGCGCCTGATCCTGTTCACTTTTTATGATTGTTAACTACTTTTGCTAGATTTCCATTCCAATCTATATACACTAAAAACATCACACATTGAATTGTCTACTTCCTAAGTGTGGCTGTGAATGAGTGGAACGAAATGTGGCATGCACTTTTTTAGGAGTAAGAAATATAAAAATCTTGTCTTGACGGGATTGCCTTGCTATATGTGTATGTAAACTGTTTGTGTATTTGTATTGCTGTACACCTTGTTCATCACGGGTATGTAGGCAACTCTCTGCTTTGTTGTGTGGGTGGTGTGTGAGGGTAATTGGTATTCAAAAGTGTTGAGATATTATGAGTGCTGATGCCATAACATCGTTTCAAGTTCGTTAAATATGGAATTTCGTCATTGTCATTACTTGAATTAAACACTTTAGAATGGTACTCTGGTTGGAGCAGTTGCAAATATTCACAAAAGGGTTTTTGTACTTCAACAAGTGCTCCATCTAGGTTATTTTTATATTACATCATTGCAGTCCAGTAGTCAAAATTCAATTCTAAACCAAGGGAAACGTTTTATTTCAAACTTACTCCTGGAAAAGATGGATGTAGATATATATGGCATGTACCATGTACATTGACACGTACAAAGATTAACCTAAGTAAAAAAACTGTCTCTTGAACGAAAGGAACACAACTATTCCCTTCAATATAAAAAATCATACTTTTTTTCTGCATTTTAGTGATTGGACTTATGAACTTCATGTCTGTAATTGGACTTGCTGAATCTGCAGGCAAAATGAATTACATTCATTTGCTACTTCTTTGGAGGTCATATATATGAGGTAAACAATTGTTACGTTATGAAATGAGTTTGAGAAAATTATCAAGATTTTGATTTTGAACAAAAGTAAATATAAGAAATTCCATTGAAATTGAGTAAATTTGGAAACTAATAATGTATGACAATTGGTAAAAAAATGAAAATTGGAGTCACGAATAAGTACTTGGTTGTGTATACCTTATGGCTACTGTAATTTGTAATAATAGACTTGCCATCTCCTTTACATACCATCATCATCATCATAAAATGGGTATCCCAATTTAATAATGATAACTACGATACTAATAATTCGCTCCTGGTGATGATGACGGTCGAAATGCATCTATAGTCAAACGAAGGGAAAAGGACGTTCTTGCATGTACTTATGTGTCAATGCATATAAAGAACTGAACGACATTTTTGCATGCAGTTAGAAGGAATTACATGGCAGAAAAAGGAACACAATAGCCAACAAGTTTTATGATCCACGAGGCCAAGGAGAGTCTTAGAGTGTCACGTTCCTTCATGCTGTCACTCATTTTCCATTGCTGAGTTGAACTGTCATTTCTTTGCGTGGAATAATGATGCTATTTGTAAATCGTAAAAATGAATTTGACATGTTGGTTTTCAGAATGCTACTTGAATTGCTCTTTTCGAAAAGAAAGCCATGTATTCTTTCTGCTTTGCACCGTCCTGTATAACAGCACTCATGAAATTCTGGCTGACATTTACTCGGGGAATAATTGCTTTCGATTTATGTTGTTGTACATATTCACGTCGTTTAGGATACAAAAAATTCAATTTTACATTAAGATCAAGGATAAACAGTAGTAAAATTTTCTTACCTAGAAAATTCGAGTATTTTATTCGTCGACCTAAATCCAGTTCCTGAAAAGCTGTCACTTAACAACTATGCAAACTAAAAGTGTTCCGCCAACGCAATGCTATATATATTTTAACTTGCGTCACAAAAATACACACTTTAAAGCTCACTTAATTTCCTACAAGATAATTTCTCAAATTTGTTTTTGCATTGACAACTTCCGATAATGCCATAATATGCTTGTTTGACGTCTTATTACATAAAAACGTGTAACTACCTAACAGGTGGTAAGTACTTTGGTTCAAGTGCACAGTAAACAAAGCTCACGGTGGGTGTCTAATCTTTTGAAAGTCTTGAGTAAGGTGTAAGGTGTTCCAACTCACACAAAAAGTCGCTAATTCTTAAGTGCTCTTTTAAGCGACGCGTGCACTAATTGTTGCTATTTGTTTAAAAATTTAACATGAATGCTTTTTATTTTATTATCTATTACTACATCACACACTATGTTTACATCTGTGAATCAAAACGGCTAGTTGCGTTCCGTTTGCTTATATAATATATATATATTACACTTTCAATTGATTACACATGTAAATGATGCAGTTTGACAGGAAATATTTTGGTGAAAACTGTAGAAAATATTGTTTACAAATTTTGTCTTTCCCTTTCATTTATGTTAGCTTAATTTCAATAGAAACCATTGGTCTCTACAACAGCTGAAACACTGATTACGTTAATCACGAAACTGATTAGGAGGATGATGATGATTCAACCGACAAACACAACAGACTGAAGTACCTAAGATATTTGACTGGTCGCAAAATTGAAAATAATGTGTGCCCATCACCAAAATACTAATATGTTCAAACGACGAAAATAATTCCCATTTGTCAGCAGTGGTGGTGGTAGTCATTCATACATGCATAATAGGAAAGTGGTCAGAATTATCATACTATAACGTCGTTGGATGGATCTTAAAGTTAGAAGGAAAAATAGCCATCATAAGATGAGAAGCTATAGTAGAGCATCATCATTGTGTGAATGCTTGAAGAGAAGAAAAAAAATATGCAAAAGGTGAGTGTGGGTACAGAAGAGACTGTTGTTGATTACGTCGGTATTTGTTGTACTTATTAAGTCAGAGTAACCTTTGCAAAAGCCTACATTGCTTTTACCTTGCCAATTCCATAAAAGGGCAGACGAATCATGCATACACATGGGGATCGCAATTCGCGATTTTCATTTCACAAAATGATTTGCACAGATTATATTTCTTATATGCTATATGATGTATACAGCCACCACCTCATGGCTCTACCGTACATTGTATCATAACGTCGTCAACGTCACTCCAAGTTGAATTAATAAACTGTTGCTACTTTGGCAACAAGTAAAATATCCAATGGCTCGTCAATACGCACGCACTAAACGCTCAACAGCAATACCTACGTATTTTTTGTTTGAATTATGGCATAGTTGTGGACTGCCTCTCAATCCAAAATAGTAGCTATTGGGAGTAAATCAATAAAATTAAGAAAATTTTTATCGAGAGGCCTGCTTGTCTTTAATCGTTTAGGGATATACTGAAATTTTATTACGATGGACACGATAGAAAAGTTAATTACAAATGCATAAGAATTTTAAATGGCCAATGGTCACAATCAGCATGCTAATTACTAATTACAAAAGTACCAGAGTTATATATGTGATTATCATTGAACGTGGCAAAAGTAAAATACTTTTCTGCATTCTGGTTTGATTCAATGTTTAAAAGGACAACTTTGCTTGCATTTAGTATACATCGTATTTATGCTGCACATTTACTTTCTCTTCGAGGCTAAGCCATCGATGGAGCTGTTTTTGGGCTCAACAAGAGATTAAAGTTTTGCTTTCGAAATGCATGCAGTTTTGAGATTGTTTAAAAAAATCTTTTATAATACTTAAGGCGTAGTTGTAGTGAAGGGGAAGACACCATGAGAGAAAAAATGTCACTACATAAAAGTACATATGTACGTAATATAATCCACAACAGTTTGCAAATACCTGAGTGAACATTCCAAGAGAAAAACACACCAATGCCGTCGATAAAGAGTCAACATCAAGTTTTACGCCCACATACTCATCGCCAATGTTTTAGCAGCAGCATCATCATCATGTCACTATAAATATTTTGAAGAGTCAAGGTAAATATTACGAAGCTGAACAGACTATGATTTATGATTCTGGCATTTGATTGACTCAAAAAGGAGAAAAACGTTCACACGTTTTATCGTTTTTGCTGTAAAAACTATTCCTCAGTAAAATTTGATATTTTCATAGTAAATTCCTTAATGATATGGGTTCATAATGTACAATTTTAAAATGAAATCAAGAAGTTACCATAAAACATGAAGCAAAAAGCAACTCCAGACATAAATTAGCTCTTTGATTTTTTTGCGATAATGAAAGAAGCCACGAAACCAAACCGGAGCATCTCTGCATTTTAATTATTTTTACCATTAAAAGTGTTTAAAAAAATTTCCATACATATCTGTTTGTCCTTGCACGAAACCACGGTCGAGTTTGGACCGGATGGTCAGCCTAATGTTACCAAGTCATAAAAATTCAATGCAACTTTTGCCAAATTAGTCTCTCCTGTTTTCTTACGGAATCTACTATTTTAGACTGAGCTTGGCCGTGATATGGAAATCGTCACCTTACATATTCCCCCATTCTCTTCCCATCATTTAACTGGTCGTGGGTGTGATTTTTTTTGTCTTGTTTACAAAACAAGAAGAAGAGCAGACTGTGGTGACAATGAGGACAAAAATTCAAAGTCAAGGAAGACATAGCAATATCATTCCAAACATCAACCATTCCGTATCAGTGTCATCAACGAGGTTGGCAGATTTTCTTGTTAATTAAATATTCAACTCCCCAGTTTTCACACGTGTATGACATGCACACCTCTGTACAAATGTAACCTAGGGCAGTGAATGATATAATGGATGACACTGACATCAAGGAATTTTGTAATTGTTGTATGGCTCTAAATACGGAAGTACTTGGGTTGCATAATCAAAGTGAAGTGAGAAAATGTGTGAGTCAATTATAAATTTATGTGATCTAACAAAATCATTATGGCACGTTGCAATCTTTACAAGACATGTAAGGTGAGGATGTACAACTACTAGAATGTCAACAGTTACCTACATACTACTTACTTTATGCACATTATCTATCCCCGAATACAACTGGTGGCAGGTGACTTGTTAATGCTAATGGAGCGATTCTCATCAGAATTCAGAGAAGAAACACTATATCACCTTAACAGGATGGATACCCATATTGAATCCATCCAAATCAAACGTGTGTGAGTGTGTTTACGAAGTGCACCTTCCTTCCACAGTCTATTACCTTTTTTGCATCGTCACATCAAGTCTTTCTTCTTCTAAAGCTTGAATCCAAGGTACTTCACACAGTTCATGCTTTTTAGCTCCTGCTGAAAATGTTTGCGTGTCCACTGAATAAGTAATGCTCGATTGGTTTAATACTTTTAGTAACATCATTGGACAGTTCGGAGGAAAAGTGGTTCCTTGATTGATATATGTAAGCTAATATTATTCAACACAAACGTAGATGGAAATATAGGTAGCTTAGCAGATGAGCTTAATGTGTTTTAGGTATGTGTGCTGGCTTCTCAATGTCGCTTAAGAGTCAATATATGTGCAGAAAAGGTATTATCACTTCTAACGAAATTATATTATAGTTAAAAGTTAATTCATGTCCACCCATCTGCGTGTTTAATATCTTTGATTGATACATAAATAGAACCACTTGCATGGACAAACAATCTTTCTGGAAAAGACAAATAGAAGTTCTAAATCTGTCCATGGAAGTTTTAGTGCTTAGTTTGATTAACGATATACTCACTTGCCCCAGTTCCTTTTCGAGAGAGACAAAAGACACTAAAGCATGTACTAAAGAAGTTTACAAGCATATTTGATCGATCACAAAGCTCATTAAATAGTAATGCCCATGGAAATTTCTAAGCAAAAAGGTTATATATTAAACCACTTCAAAAAGTTTAACATTTTGCAAAAAGCTAAAACAAGAAGTAGAGAAAATTTATACATAAGAAACCGACAACCGATGAACGGGACAATCCAACATTGTTAAATGACTAGCGTACAGCGTTACGAAAAGTAGCATTGTCTTAAAATCCATTGTTTTATGCAAAAATGAGTAAGCACTCAGGTAAATAACGATTTTAGCAACAAAACTCGTTACGGTTAACTGCTATAAACGTCGTCATGCAATTCTAGGAGTGGTGATGATATGATGGTAGGAATCGCTTGAATCGTATGTGATCATGCAGGACATGTATATATGCTTTATTTGGTCGTGGCTGTGGTAAAACTGTAGGTATAATCTTTTTTCTTTGTAAGACAGATATATGCCACTATCTTGGGACTCTCATGGCACATCACATTTCGTATAAGTACTAAAGAGACGGCTTGTATGATATGGTTGTATGTTATTTATGTTTGAAGTAATGCATTTATTTCGGTGTCCATTACCGTAGTCATGATTATACAAGATTATTCCGAGTGAACATACAAAATGTTTCACAAAAAAAATTGCACGCACGATGCAGTTTGAGGGAAACAATGACCTGTACCAACAGTCTACTGCAAATGAAGTGCGGTCAAAGAGCTTGGCTCCATTTACTTATAGAACCATCATTGTTAATCATGAACTTGTCCAAGTAAGGCAACTGTTCTTCAACTTTCTCGGCATATACACACACATACAGTATATTTCTATTCATCGATACGTACATATTTATATCCAGGTGAAACTTCAAACTTGTTGCGTTGTTTTGTAACGTAACGCTACTATTTTACCAAAACAGCGGTTCAGAAAGGATTTATTAGTGTTAAACCTTTGCTTACTAACAACTAACAGATGAGTTGATGCTCGTCTGTTTAAATATGCCAATCATGAAAAAAATTGTGAATATTCTATGGACCAAGTATCCATATTGTGGTCATCGCAACTTCTCCTGAAGATTTTCCACGCAAAACTCTCTTTCATTATAACACGTTTGTGTTTTTAAAGTAAATATTATTCAAAGACTCATCTTCAACATAACGGCAACGACTTCTCACGAATTGTATCATGATGGTAATGGACTCTTTTTTATTGAGCTTTTTTACTTCCTGTCTATGATCAATATATAAATGGAAGAATACTTTGTATGACTAATTTATTTCATACCTTTCCTACTCAGCGTTCCATTCCATCATTATTCTCATCGTGACAATAAAAGCAGCATCCATATAATTCTTGACTTCTGCCTAATATTAAAATTTCATTACCATCATTACAGCTTTTTCATGTGAGGTAACACTTTCTACAAAAATCTGTGAGCGTGCACGTAGCACGTTAACCCTCTAAGACACCATTATTTCATTCTGAGTAAAACCAGATATCAGCGATAGAAAAGTTGGGATCCAAAATATCATTCACTAAAAGCAAGCCATAATGTATTGTATCATTGCATAGTATTACATTGTTTTGAAACTGGCAATATATAAGATTGGTATTTTAGAATAAAAGTTAAGAATGTATTCCGTTACAAGGTTGATAAAAACTGAGGACTTGGCATTCCATTCACCTTTGGAATGACTACGCAGTGAAATACTACTCATGAAACTACCGCGTATAATAAATCAGTAAGAAGAAAAAAAGAACATATCTTTCTTTGACCATTTTGCACTACACAGACAGTCTTCTTTTCATGAATGGTCGCACGCTAACATTGTAATCCTCGTCTTCCCTCTTCCCCTGTCATTTAATTCGTAATTAATTAAGCAGTTGAAGAAATATTTTCACGGTGTTGATTGAGGGGTTAGTGCAAATGTGTGATTTTTTATCACTTTTTCTTTCTCCTTTGAAATGTAGTTAATCCTCTCAAGATTTTGTTGCAAACTCGTTTCGCCATGCAATTTTTTTTCAGTTTCAATCTTTTAGCTTGAACCATCTTCTCAAAAACTAAAGAGGTGTTTGTTGCATACTTGTATTTTGAAACCTATAGACATAACATTTCATAACATATTGACATGTGAGCAATGTTGGGGTTTCAATTACTTAAGGTTTTTCGTGTTTCTGCAATAATGCATGTTTCAGACATGCCGTGCATCAGTCGGAATTACTGATCTGCAACTTGTATATACCTAAAAATTCTTTGAAAAAACTGAGACTTACCGTATGCTTGAATTTGACGTAGTGTGTAATCATAACTGCTGTGATAAGGATGGCGACGGACTTGTTTTTTCTCTGTCAAAATAATTCGTTTCAATGTCTCTCTTTGCAAAACTAAAATGGGCCGACTTTTTTTTCTACACTGGCTTGAGTAGATGAACGATGTATATCAGTCACCAGTACGGTTTTATATATACAGCTTTCCTCAAAACTGGTAGTGTCCAATGAACCAGGTAATGGTTTTTCTTTCTGCTCAGTCATATCTCACGCGCCACATTACGGAGCTGGTTGACTAGCGAGTCCCGAATTTATCATATAAGCTTACAGTTCTAGGGAAAAAATGTAATACTCCCGGTGCGGTCTCATGCTATGTACTTGATCCAAGATAATACAATGATGAATGGAATCATTAAAATGAAAAATATTGTATTATCTAATTTTCGATACTAATTTCAATTTTTAGAAGCTTTGTGCATTTACTTTTACCAAGCCGAATCTAACTTAAGCCTATCCCAACACTCGAAACTGCTTTAAATTTTTTAGTTGAATGGGTATATTTTGCAAAGAGCTTGAAGAAAGTGAATGAAACTACAGACTGTCGCGATAAGTGTTAACTTATGGCACGCCATGTCTATAAGAGCTGTATGAATCGTTAAATAAAACTCCAAAATTTGCAACTAATCAAAAATCGAGTGAAGCGTTTCTCGTATTTTGTGATGAAAACCATAAACCATACGATATTCACTAAAACCTGATAGATGCATCAAGTCAAGGACGCCATACTTTGATCATGCAGCTACTGAAGGCATGCACAAATTTCCAATAGAAATGTACATGCAGTTTAATGTCAAGCTGGATACTTGATACTCCATTTTTCTTTCGACAGGGTGCACTAAACTTGCATAATTTAAACCAATAGGATCATAAATCTGTAAATACTCAAACTGCATACGTGACTTCTTTTTTCTAGTGTTATCACAAAACCATGCAAATGCATCTCAGTTTTGAATCAGAATGCCCCTTTTACACTTTCCATATAATACCACTACGCGTCCATATCTCACGAAATTTCTTCACTTCTCGACACAAGCAAAAAATCAATGCACCGACAACTTGAACTGGTACAGGTTTTTCGTAAAAGCTTACTTCTCGAAACATTTCAACCGGGATATTAACTTGGATTTTCTTATCGTTCCTCCACCATCTGGTATAAACGAAGGTCAATACAGCCGACCACTTTGGAATGAACATGCTTACACAAGTCATATGGCGTGGTTTCTTCCGTATGGTGAAACCCAATGGATGATGCAGAAAATGTGCCGCAAATTATCGTGTACGCAGACACACATATGTTTCTCTATTAAAGTGATGACAGTCCTTATACAGGGAAAATGCGAAGAAAGTAATGAGTCTCTCCGCGTATGTATTATAAGTATGTAAGCAATACATTGCTTCAACCATTTCTGCAGAATTTGCACCAATTCAAATGCAAACACAATTGATTCACGTCTTTTTGCAACTTTGTTCATTCTTGGCGAATTAATCTTTCAAATCTCAAGTGTATAGCTGCGAAAAGTCACGTTGCCATTTGCATTAATTCACCGTTTGCACAAATGTTGTATGACTGTAGATACTGCTAAAATACATTGGTTGCCTATGAGGTGCTATGCGTAGGTGCTATAAAGTAACGTACGCAAATGAACTGTAACATTTCGCTTGCTTCTCATCACGGAAACTTTTCTACTGGAAATTTGTAGGATTAGTTTGTTGTATACGAGCTCACATTCTGTTTCACTGTTTCTTTACTTTGATACTTTTTCCAAAAGTTTCTTTTAAAAGGGTAGTTTTTAATGTTTCAGTAAGCGTCAGAATTACGTTAGAATTTTGTTGTGACAAAAACATCGAATTATTTTCCAAGTGTAGTGAAAGCGACGTAATATAAAAATCTAGTGTTTTACGTTTGGAAATTGGTGATATTGGATAATCAGAAGCATTCCAGGACGGTATACATAAGTACTATACTCAATAAGTCAGGGGTACCCTACTGTCAAGCACATAATAAACTAATCGTAAGTTTTCATGACATTCGCTTCAGTTGACTCGATGAGAAATTGAAGATCAGAGAATTGAACCGAGTGATAAAAATAATTACTCCCCTCAGACATTCTGCACCGTTGGTTAGCTTTATGGTACAAAGCTATTTCTATATAGTTTCAACATACCAATGTCCTAAAACTTTCAGAGTAATTTTTTGCGGGATTCGTCTAATTTGCCATAGACGACTTAAGATGTTCATTTCCTTTGACTTTAGTCTTAGTCTGTCGCTCATGAGTATCATTGTTATATAACTTTACTACTATATAAATTGGAATTCAAGAAGTTTGTTTAAAGCTTTATTATACGTACTTTCATGTGATCGTGTTTTTAATCCGGATGAAATGTCAAAATACTCATTACTGAATGAAATCGAAGTTTGAGACTAATTGCTAAACTAAGTTAGAAGGTATAATAACTTTTCGTTTCGAATTTTTTCATTAGTTTTAACACGCATTTATTTGTTGAACTCGAAGAATAAATCATGTGCAATACATCACTACATTCTACTAACCAAAAGCACTGACTTTTTTTGGCCAACCTTTCACAAGCTTTCTCATTCTTTGGCTGTGGTGTGGTGGAGGCGAAGAGCCATAAACAGCTGCAGTATCGCATGCAATTGCTTATGCTTTAGACTGGGAGGGGAAAGTGTTCCACTTCAGGGTTAGCATGGTCGATGTGTGCACAATATTAGCTGGAATTGTATCATGAAAATGTAAGAGCAGCATGCAGTATCATGGAACATATTATGCATATGTGTATGCAATGTGGAGCAAAAATTTTGTTTCTGGAAGGAAGCGAAAAGGAAAAGTAGAAGCAGTGGTAGCTTTAGATCCGTTTCGTGGTATCAAGTGATCTGGTCAACAAAGCCGAGCAGTCCATGGTATATCGTTTGTCTACTTTTCGGGAGTTACTTATTAGTGAACAGTTCATTGGGTTTTCTGCACATTGGAGATGTGATAGCCTTAGCTTTATTGGAAGTTTCATCCAACTTCAGTTTCCACTTTAGGGTTGGTTGTCGCACAGAACAGTGTCACAATCGGGTTTGGGGTTTCTTGGAATTGGGAGCTTCTTCACCTAGCACAAACAAGAAAGCCAGTTGATCATCTTGTCGTGGGGCAATCTGAAAACTTTAAGAGTTTCTTAAGTAAAACCAAACCGATTCAGTTGTGAACTGTAACATCTTAGCTTGTTATTTCCAAGCGACGTAATCAATAAATGAGGAAATGCTTCAAGCAAATCAGTTCTTGGCAGTGCGTTGTCATCTTTCTAATCTATGAATTGATTTAAGCTTGAAGGTTGACAGTTTTGAAGCTTTGTTCAATTTTTGTTGAAGGTTAAAAATAATCCTTATGTCAAAACAAACTTTTTCTTGTACAAAACAAACTCAACCGTGAAAGTTTAAACTTCCCATCAGTATCCTCACTCATTTCTTAAGGTAAGTTTTTACTCAAATGTCATTCGTAATTTAAATCAATGTAATTATACTCATATTTGCATGACGATTCATTTCTACGAAAATTATGAATAGTTCAGTAGTGCGGGTGGCGTAGAGTATAGTTCACTTACGTACTTACTTCGTATCATAAGCAGGTTTACAATAGGTGAACCGTGACTGCTTATGATAAACAAAGTATTTATCAGTTTGAGCACATAATATTGTGTCAACTTGTGCGATATTATATAAGGTAGACAAGCTAAATTCATACACCAATTTATCCGCATCATTTTTTGCAAAAACATGAATTCATATGATTTTTTGATGTTAGTTGCGTCATTAGCTCTTCTAGTGTAGCAAGTTTAATTTACAAGGAAGTTAGATACTCCGTCAGGATTGTTGATTATTATAAATAAATTTTCCATAAAAATCAAGCTTAGAAGCTGAAAAAATGGAATATTTGCAACACAAAGTTTACATAATTTGAAGTTACAAAGCTTTCGGCTTGGCTATTTAATACTGTGTGTTAACAAAGTTTTTGTTGCATGCATGTGGACAAAATTGACAAAACATTCTAAGATACCGTAGTTGATAAAGAACGTTGACACAGCCAATATATAACAAAAGTAGTTGATATATTTTGGCAACAGCAAAATACTTTTAGTGACTGTTCACCAGGAAGTTTTGTGATAACCAAACTTTTGCAGCATTATTTTTATCTGATGTGCCAGAGAGAAGAGCCATTACTTCCCACAAAACAATAACAATATTTGACATTTTCACTGAGCAATGACCATATAATGGCAGATCGGGAAAGTGAAGCGTGCGTGTTATATTGCAGACTTGATGAAGTTCCGTGTTTAATAGCTCATAATATTGCAAAAACACTCATTACATGCACACTACATACATGTCACATCCTATATGTCAGGTCATTAGTTACACTCGGCGGTGGGGTCTATTATCATTAATAATAGTTGACTCATTCATTCATCCTCAACTAGCACTATAGGGGCGGTAGTCTGCGCTCTGGTTGTAAATGGAAGGCTTAATAGTGTCATCCTATAATGTGTTTCCATAGCTGTGATCAATTCGGATGACATGAGCAGATGTATGCTTTCATAAAACATCTTTTATAGGCAAATGCGTAGCGTCAATTTCTCCGTATTTAAATTTCATGTATTTTGAGAACGTAATCGATTCCATGATCCCAATCTCAGTAGGAGGATGCGTACACTTTTATCCTATATTACAAAAGGAAGTAAATCATCACCCTAGGCTTTCAAAAATAAGAAATCGTTTTTAGTTTACATTATGACAAGTGAACTGACTTAAATTCGTTATTGTAACGATCAAACTCCATTTTATAACTACGCAAGAATAACACCATGTTTGGTTGATGTGTATAGACTAGTTGAGTCATCAGCGTTGAAGTGATGTATCATGTAGAATGAGGTGTACTTGAATTTAATCTTTTTTCCATGATTGCATATTGTATTGTGCTTCTGAACTATCAGACAAACGGAAATAAACAGAACGATTAGCTCTCAAGCAGTTGCATGCTAATAAACTTTTGTCATCAACAACTTATGAATAGTGGCTTCCCCCTTCCAGTCCCAGTTTATGTAAACACTATTTAGATGCTGAACAATTCATACATTTCCACTTGATCCAAACACAAGGCGTGCACAGTCTGTGTAAGATAATCATTCACATTTCTTAGAATTTCGGTTGTCAGTTTTTTACTGCGTACTTTTGTGGCTTTGCCTATATACCCAAAATGATTTCCCGCCCATATGTTACAAATTTACGTCTTTACAAGCGTTGTTTATAATATATTAATACTTATGGTTGATAGCTCTTTGCTCATAATTGTATATAATCCATAATTCATTATAATATCATATGTATTGATCATTTTTATAGGTATAAAAGAGGAATAAATGTATGTTGTTATAAGATGAAGTAAACGTCGGCTACAATGCAACTAGGTACATTATGTATGCACTATGGTACAAGTGTCATTTTACTAACTGCTATGACATTATTATCACTGAGACTGGTGGCAATTGCAGAAAAATATGAGAGAGCTGGAATTAATTCAGTTTGCTGCCTCTGCATTCAGGGTGAAGGATTCACATTTGCTACAATATTTTAGTTTGTGGTTTCATTCTAAAGATAAATCGTGACCGTATTGATATTTCATCCTTATTCCTTCCCCTGGCTACCATGCTTGGTGTATCTTCACTTTGTCTTTCATCGTTTACCACTTCTCCTCCACTGCGATTGAGGAATCTCTCTGTTACACATAAATGATACCAAGAAGAAGTTTTGTAGTTGAGCTCCCATTCCATCGGCATCTTTTCACGGTATGAATTATCGGAAGGCATGTGATTATTGCTATGAAATTTCTATTTACCACTGACATCATGTGTTCAAGACGCATTCCACATTCACCCTTCAGTTAGACTCTGACAAAAGTCTATCCATAGGGCAGTTATGTTGTAGTGTGTGCAAAATTTATCAAAGAGTGAAACTTTCATGACGTGAGTAGTATTTGTGGTTGTGGTGTTACGTAGGTTGTTGGTTGTGATACCACCACCACCACATCGCTGCGATGTTTAACTAATGTGGATTGAATACCTAAAGATTTCGTCTTCTTTGAGTCTTTAGTGGAAAAGCATGTGGCAAAAGGCAAACAAAAAATTAATCTAAATATAATAAGAGTGCCGAGAAAAGTGAAATTTAGGAACTATAAACAAACAAACTTAGTGTTAACAATTTTTTTAGTATACAAACAGAAGTTTATTCCTTCCAAAGGTCTGATCTTGGCCGGCTGCTCACCGCTAATTTTCTAAAGTTTAGGATTACACTGACCCTTCTGGACTTTAAACTGGGAGCAAAACCACTTAAATCATACAGTGTCTTGTTTTAATTAGGTATGTTGCAACTCGGATGTAAACATTAAAAGATTTATGAATGAGTGAGTCAATGTTTCTGTGTAGTAAATAATGCTTTAATGCAATGTACAATTTTCAGGATGTCATTTATGACATCAGTACACCACGTGGAACTATAATATTAGACTTAAAATGCAAAACAACAAAATAAAAGTATATGTGGTCGTTTTATGGCTTAATTTATAACAAGTATATTACTACGCACTATAGACGACAGCAGTGTCTCATATTATTTCTTTTTAGCATCGTTTAGTAAATCAAAACACCACAATTACTGAAGGTATAGTTTTGAGTGGCATGTGGAAAACAGTATGCAATTTCAGCATTACAAGGGCAAGCCAAAACTTGCCAAAGCTCTTGTTTATTCACAATTTCATGATTTCGAATTTTACGGCTAATATACTGCTAAAGATGAAAGAATGCGCTGTAAAAATAAATTAAGTGCATGCTAAAATTCAATATTTCTGTACAGTCAACAGTAGCGGCTTCTCATAGTGTCTAAGCATTGCGAGCCCTCACAAATTCCAGGTTCATAAAATAGGATATAATGGGTATAATTGTGGGAAAACAATCGGATCGCAAAATTATAGTTTGGAAACGTTTGGAAAGTAGCGTCCAAGTTTTATATGCGTGTTTAATGAAGGAGCGTAACCAACGAAAAAATAAGTCATATAAAGTAAATGTTATAACATATATATTGATATATTCTCACTGTCATTCATAATCAACAAGACAATTATTAGCAAAGGGTGCCGTTATTTATGAGATGCGCCATAAACTAATGAATAATACCAGAGTTTTTAATTCGCTTAAAAAACTTAAACGATAAATGCTTTGACTCACTATTGAAAAAAATTATTACGTTAATTGACGACATAAGCTAGAAAAACTCGTGCCACCAAAACAGATGCTCAGACAGACATGAAAACTGCTCAGAGCAGAACTACTCTTGCATGTCAAATGAAGGGAATATACTTTGATTTCATTCCTCTTCTCACTCATGCACACTCAATTCCAAACTCTTGTCATGGAATTACATAAATAAACTTCAATCATTGGGGCAGAATGAAGAGCATTCAATTTTTTTCAGAATATATTAAATTGAATCATATATCTCTATTTGTAGCAAAAGAACACAGTGGATAAAGCAAATCCAGCATGACTTGCATTGCAGACTTTTTATTTCAGTGTCAGGGCCACGGTCAAAAACTCGTTATTACTTTTTCATTGCGTTTTGTGATAGAGTAGGTACGAAAGCGCAGCTGATGCTGATGATTGTAACTTGTTCATCAACTTGGCCAGCCAAACAGTTCAGTACAATTGTGTAAATCATAAAAAGTAATCATACAGATGAGTGACTTCAGTGATTGTGTTGAGTGTACATAGTCGTAGAATTAAACTATAACATCAAACGACTAGCATCATCTACATTAATCTTCATCATACTCTATCTCTAAACTATCCTCATCAAGTCTACATTTTCAAAGCTTTTGTCTCGTTTTGTTGTACACGGCGTTTGCAAAGTTAGATCACTAACTATGAAGTGTAGTACTATACTTATATGACCATATCGTAATAATTTATACAATCCGTACGTGATATTTTCATGTAGCACTTCATGAAGTTGTCTGAATTTTACTCTACATTACATTCCAGTAACTAAGTTCCTCAATGAAGGCTTGGCAATGTGAACAAAAGCAGTGGCTTTAGGGTACTACAGACTACAACAACTTGGCTATGGGGTAAATATTTATGCTAAGTATTTGAAGCCTGGTAGACAGAATTTTTAATGAACACCAAGATATCATAATAATCTTAACAATTAGAATCCTATCCGAAAACATCATAAATTTGTGTATCTCTTCACTATTATATTGTCATGATGGATAACAATTCGTACACTTTTGGTCCAACTTGATTTCTACCGTCATGGATTATGGTTTATGTATATGAAAAAAATATATTGTGGTCCAAGTCAAATTTATTTTTTGCTTGGCTAATCATGAATAACTTTTTTAAATGCTCCGAGTTAAGCACAAAATATGCACTTTTACATTATTCATTGTGTAAATGGATAATAAATTTTGAGAATGTTGACTGTTATTGCAATCAGTCTCAATTTCTCCCAACCTAGCCCAACATATTTGCGTTGAACTTTATCATATTTCGCACTCTGCTGGCGAGAAGGAATGACGCTAAGGGTAAATAAAAGATAAACCGTGGTGCAGTTTTACTTTGTCATCTAACAGCAATCTGGTTAACAGGAAAGGATCATATATTAGTTGTAATATGATTATTGATACAGTCTAAACAAGGCAATTTAATTGAGCTGTTAACATGATACTATTTGTGTGATTGATCTAGGGGAAATAACTGTTGCTTCACGAATATAACCATTCCTGGGCTGGAGATACTACGAGCGAGTTGGAATATCAGGAGAAGAAGAGTATATAGCAATCCAACAAATGAGGTTACTCCTACCGTGCTGCCAGCTTGTTCCTTACTCAAGTGAAACTGGTGTGCTGGTAGTGAGAGTAGACAATAAAACTAACAATATTATAAAGTTTACTAGTTTAAAGTAGAAGTGAATTTAGATCACAAATACAGTATAAATTGCAAAACAGGACTGGAAACTCGTGCGCCTTTGCTTTGGAATAAGAACGACGTAGCAAATGCTGACGTTTATGTAGCTCAGTTTGATAGTGGTAGGCTTGCTATAAACGATTTGGTTACAATTTCTAAGAGTGCTATTATATAACTTGAAGAAATTGTATATCCAACATATCTTCTGTATATTCACGCAAAAATTACCTCGTTCTGTATGGACCTGATACCTTTTCCCTTGTGACAACAAATCTCTGGATCATCATCAGAAAAACTTTGCTACATAATAAGTTTTCTTTGGTTTATTTCCCTAGGGTAAAATGTTGAGAGTCAATGAGAGTGAAGAGGGAAAGTGCGACATAATATTTTATCTTGGTGACGGTTCTGCAGTTGAATACAGCATGATATGAAATAATAGGACGAAAGAGATAAAAAAAACTGGTGGAAAGTACTTTGAAACGTGGGATTTGGATGTCAAGAAGATATAAATGAATTCATACGAAAATAGCAGCAGCACTCCATCCACAGCCACTACTTCTGTCACCATGTCATCAGAGATAGGATCTCCTGTGACAATTTTGGAAAATGCATTGTTCAGCGTGAATTACTCCACATCAACGGATGAATCGTTGCCCATTTCTGAGATGACTACTGTCAACCCAATGGACCTGAAGCTACCACCGGTTTGTAACATTAATAAAAGTTCTTACTAAACGTGACGTAATATTATTGAGTTGGGTTGATGAGACATGAGAGAAAAGAGAAGCACTTGGAGCTAGAAGCAACAGTTTTCAAGTTACTGCTAACAAAGCTCAAGCAAAGGATATTATTGATAACTAGAAACTCCCTCTTCTGTCCTCGGTGTGTGTAGTCGGACTGCATTTTTGTATCCGTTTTCATGAATTCAGTCTGTGCATTTTTGTTTTCTCAACTGCCCAATTTCCATGAATTTTCATTAGCTCGACATATAATGCAACAGACACCCCAAGGCTGTTCTAATTACAGATTCAGATGTTTCACGCTAATCATCTGAAAGTAACCTAACAAATCAGTAAAAGCCTTAGAAGTTATTGGATTGGCTGGAATTTTCTTAAATCCGTTTAAAATCCTGAAACTAAGACACTTAGTCGCATTCGCAGTAGAAGATTAAAAATCGCTACTGTTTACAAGCAGTTGCAACATAGCCTGATTTTAAGCAGGTACTGTGAACGTATAGCTTATTCTGATGAAGATTTTAAACTGCTATCAGTACTTACTACTGCTTTAGTATATTACTCTGCGGCACTTCAACGCCATCACTTGTTTAATGCACATGATTCCACATGTGGGATATGAAATAAGCGATTATTTTCATTTTTATCGTCTCTGGAGAGGATAAAAATGCAACCGCTTGTAATCGCCTTTTTTAAATTTAAAATGATTATTTTTTCAATCGCTTATAATCGCCAGAGTTGATTAAAATCGGCTACTGTGAATGGAGCTACCGATTTGACATTTTCTCTATTATATAATATCAGTCAGTCAAATTCGTAGATTCATTAAGTGATGGTGAGATTTGCAACAGAGAAAATTTTAAGCCTGATGCTTCCCATCCCAAATGCACAGCCTCGTCTTTCCTTTGTCTGTCTGACTACATTTGCTTGTTCAGTCTACAATCTATGTAAACAGGCCTATAAATCAGCCTCTTAATCTTTAACTTTTAGCTTCCATCGGCTTAAGCTAATACAATGCAGATCGTAAAAGATCCCTGTTATCCATCGGTTTGCATTAGAAGTATGCGTATGCCTAAGCAATGAATGCTTATACACATTCAACATTTCTAAAAGCAAACTGATGAGAATGAGAGTAAATTCATGTGCATATTAGCTTGTAAGATTAAGTATACACACTCTTCATCGGCCGCTTTTAGCCGTGTACGTAAGCAAGCACACTGTACATACGAGAGGAAGACCCACTGACTGGGATTGGCATAGGAATTATCAATATATTGTCTGTAATTATGTCTGGTAGTTCGTAGTTCCTACCTTGCAAACAAAATGAAGTGGATTATGAACAACAAGCAGTGTACGACTGCATTTACATTGTAGATTTGTATGTTGTGTTAGATTGCATGTACTCATGAACTGAAGTTCTATAGGCTCGGCACATTTCATTATTTCTTTTTTAAATCATACTAGCTTCAAGCATGACTAGTTTTGGCTTGCAGTGTCAGTAAAATATGCTAGAGAAGAGGACAGAAATTAACAATTATATTAGATACATAAGATTATCGCGTCATCTACATAGGGGAAGACTATAGATGAATCATCAAATATTATCTCAAAAATCCTTTTTCCATTAATGCACGAACTTAAGGTTCAGGAAAGATTAAATTAGCAAGTATGTTGTGCACAGCGGAGTGCACTCCTATAATTAATAATGAAAAACTCAACAACGGAAATCTAGTTCGTGAGCTGTACTAGTAGTACATGTTGCAGCTTAAAGCTAAATTGGATTCGCGATTCGCCATTGTATTCAGACAATGTATGAACTTAACATAGAAATGCTTGAAGTTTTTATGGGATGAGGTTTGATTCCAATAAAATTAAGTTTCCTTAATGTTTCAGCTGTAACACTCCAGAATAATGTGACTGAAGCTTTACGCGAAGTAAAACCCAAGTTGATCGGAGTAGCTAAGCGTTGCGAAGCTTAAATAAATATAGAGCGAGTTCGGCCATAATAGAATAATAATATAAACTGTTGGTTAATGTCACGATTATTGCAACAATGAATGTGCAAGCATTGGCCACGAATAGGCAAAATGTTTTGTTGATTTCAAATCTTGTCCTCCAAACCTGGAATTAAGTACATACACAATGGTCTAAATAGAAAATTTAGTCAGGTATTTTGTTACGAGCTCAAATCAATTAGGATTCATTACTTTCAGTAAAATAAAAGCAAATTAGAATTTATTCTGGAACTACTTTAGTTCATCTATTAGTTTAGTTGCCACGATCATGTAACTTTCGAAGAATGTAAATGAAATAGTGTCAATTTCTTCCAAACCTTTCTTTCAAGACATTTTCGCAAACATTGTAGTCGGTTAGTGAAGAATTCTTTGGGATCCAGTCCAAGTCAGAACGGAAATTGACTTCAATTTAAACGTCTAAAATGATATGACTTGAGGTTTTCGGAACCTATGTGAATGGCATTTCTTATCAATCGTAACCAAACTTACGACTACAACTCTTTTGAATGTGTGTTTCAGACACTTTATCAGATAAGATTACACATAAAGATACGTGAGTAGACAGGCATCGCTATTAAAGTCAATATTGCTCTCTACACATTGTGCGTTGCTTTTACAAATTGTGTTTTTGTATTCTGAATTTTACAGGAACGAACACTAAGTGTAGCATACACTGTAAGTGAAGCGATTGTTTCTTTACTGGCTATATTTGGGAATGCCCTGGTCGTCTACATATTTTGCAAAAACCGGAGTCTCCGAAGATACCGCAATTATTACATTGTTGCCCTGGCCATTGCTGATTTCCTTGTGGGTCTTCTTGGCATTCCATTCGCTATATTGGCTAGCATTGGCTACCCTCGTAATCTCTATGGATGCCTCTTCACAGTTTCCATCCTTATGGTTTTATGTACCGTCTCAATCCTGTGTCTCGTTGCAGTCTCCATTGATCGTTACTGGGCTACCACCAATCCGTTTGCATACTACCGGAATATGACCACAACAACCGCAGTCAGTAAGTATTTCAATAAAAAAAAGTTCCGCTTGCTTTTATCCGCATTAAGAATTTGTAGCTATAAAAAATGACAGTTTGTATTTTCTACCTCACCAAGTGCTTACGTTTTAGTCCTTTTATGTCAACGTAAAGATTCCTTACCTTTCCAGAATTTTGCATATTAAATGGCTTCAAAAAGTATTGTGTTAAACCATTGTCTACTCTATACCTCGATGTTCCATATTTCAATTTCAAACTGTCGGTTGAATCCTAAAAAATGTTTGAAAGGAGTGACCAGTTATTTGAAACAATCTGCTATATCATTTTTCATACTAAACTCATCTCCTGAGTATAAGTAAGCATATCAAGGCTACGCAGTTTCGGGCGAAAATAAATTTACGGGAGCATGCGGCAAATGTAAAAACATTGGTCGTACATAATGTGTATTTCAGTAAATAACTAATGGGGATAGAAACAAGTGACAATTACATATTACCCTAAAGAAAGCACAAGAATAAAATCAATTTGCAAAGTTTACACTTTTCTCTCATTTATAACAAGCATTGACGCAAACTTGTCACGTTAGGGTTTCTTCAAAATGCGATATCTTCGTTTAGAGTTACGATTAGGGTAAAAGTTAGACGAAGTATAAGAACGGCCTTCAAACTGAAAACTGTCTAATCATATTAACAAATTGACTGAAAGACTACACTTTCTTTCATTTTGCAAGTGTTCGAGGTCAAGGAGGTGACGTTGACATAAGCACTGTAAGGTTTTATGGATGGGAAGATGATGATACGATGCACGAAATGTAATAATGGTGGCTCACCACGTAGACTAGTATTAGCATTAAGCCTCTAACCCATATTACTCATTCTTTTAAGCGATAATCCCCTTTGAATGAGTTTGCGGAAGGAAAGGTCACCCTTGCTATTTACTTCAGGATATGGGTGTATTGAATTTCTTCACATTTTATGGGATAGACACCGGAAAGCTCTTTCATTTTCGTTACATTTTGTCTCCTTTCTCTTCATTCTCATATGAAACACAAACTTTTCTTCTATTGGCTCTTGTGACATCAATAAAGAAGACTGATGACATGTGAATACTAAGCTCAACTTCGTTTTTATACACATTCCATTTGCTTGTTGGAACATTGAAGTGAAACACTGTTTTGATGAAACTGCGGAGACGATGGTGATGGCGATGACGAGCAGAAAATATGGGGAGAAGCTAAATTTTTTTCAATTGCTTCGTCTAACTCTGGCCGTGCTCACTACGTAAAAGGCAATACTAGTTGCGTGGTTGTCACCATCATGTAATGTCTCTTGTCACCATTCTCGTTTGCCTTCCCATTCAAACTGTTGCTATTTCCAGAGTTTGTGACATCAATTTTTCTTCATGGACGTTTCTTATGTATTTTCTTTTTCAATAAAAGTGCCTCCCATTTACCCATTTATTCATTGTCTAAAAGTATTCTGTCAACCCAGTCTAATGGCGACGGTAAAGTGACTTTGCGAAAAAAGTGGATAATGTTTATGGCGTACTCGTTGCTAGAATGCAAATTTTGACTGGGCGTCAATATAGTTTGTGGCATGCAGTTAGCACTAAACGAATTATAGGAGACAAATGTTCTACAATATTTGAAAGAGGTATGAAATGAAATTATCGACAAGCTGAAGGAACCATCAACTATTATTTTAATTTAAAAGTATTGACGTTGCAGTGGTTCTTACCGTAGCAATAAATTGAGCGACATTGGAAATGTTTTGCAAGGGGTTAACCGTCAATTTAATTCGAGAAGGGTTTGTTTTGAGTCTCTTAATATGACAAGTCATGATGACACCAGATACACGAATGTATAAACACAAGACGTTATTGACAAAAACAATCTGCTGTTTAAGTTATTTTCAAGGCAATTTCAAATTCTTTGAATGGCATTTAACTTAAACAAATGTTTTTATATGACTTATACTTCAACATGAAATGATATTATCAGCCTAAAGACGGATATATTGGTGTACGAGTTGCTCAACTTTATCAAGCATAATATACATACTGTGCATTTGCATATTCTGCATATTATAAAAGACGAAAGTACAGACATACGTACTATTGACTATGCTGGTTGTATTTGTTTCATCACATCATACATAAACATATGAGCATGCAAATGTAATTCATAATCGAGGTGAAAGTTGGAACAGCAATTGGTAGATCCGATATAAGTAGCACTAAGTGCGCTTTTAAAAGGGAATTGCAATGCATGTACTTTGTACAAATACATGCATAAATAGCAATAGACACAGTCTCTTATCGTGCTCGCTCATACTTACTGTTCTGGTCACGCAAGAAGCAAATTTTCTATAAACCATTTGCTGTTTACTGAAGCAAGCAGCAAATTTCATTGTGGTTCATTAGGAGAAAATTTTGCTGTACTACACCAACTTACAGAACTAGTGTACTCGTTGATGAAACTCACCAGAAAAAAGTAATGAAAGTCCAAGATACATCATCAGTATATCAAGTACGATGATTAAATATGTATATTTCCAAGTATACGTATTTACACAAATGCAAACATTGGATTAGGCTATATTGTAGAGTTATCCGAGTTACACTGCTCACCATGCCCCATATTATAATCCCAGACTTAAGTAGGTCCCTCGGATGTTTTAGTTCCATTGAATGTGCGTGTCTGAAACGGTTGGAAATTGTGTAAATTCGTTTTGACGTTGTAGTTATACACACATATTTGTTTCATGTGTACATTATATATATCTTACTTAGCACTGACTTCCTGGAAAAGAGTCAATACCTTCATAAATTCATAAGTATAACTCCTACGCAAAAATTATTTCATAACGTCCGTGAACTTAAGTGACATGACAGTTCATTGCTTTCACTGTGACAGGGAAACCATGCGATTACTAAAATTCATGCTACTTGCCAACATTTAACTATTAGTTGTTTCTAGTGAGTACATTTTATTTACACTGTTACATTCCAATAGAAAGTAGTAATGTTCCCATTTTCCTTGTCACATGCGACCTTAGTGTTTATGATAAATTTTTATTATCAGAGCTGTTACGATTTCCATTTCCATCATAAGTGCACGCCTATTTTAAGATGTAAGAACATGTTTAAATAGTGAACAGAGTTTACTCACTAGAGTAGTATGAGTCTTAAAAGGGATTTAGTGTTCTCCACAAAAAATGAAATGGAAGTCAATTTTATAAAAACGTATATAGAATCAAAATGATTTTCAAAGCTATTTATTGAGAACAAGAGAACATTATTCCCATTTTGTTTTTAAATGGACTTCTTTTAGAATCACGAAACAAATATTTCTCCAGTGCGCACTTAATATTTTCTTATTCCCATATTGCACATTTTTTAGACCAACTCTCTAAGACATACTTAGCTATCCAAAGAGAAAGTGAAAGCTTAAGCAAGAAGAGAGAGAGACGAAATAGGAAAAACGAAGCTATTCTTTATTACGAAAGTAAACCAAAGTGCTATTTATACACATTAAAAAGTCGGACACGGGAATTCCATCGTGAATACACGATCGTTAAGCAACAAGCCCAAACTCTAACTGAACACTTAAAACTTATTTTACGTTTGGTCATTTCAATTGCTTTGATTGCAATGCTAAAATATTTACCATTTTGAAAATCATAGGAAAAATGGGTTGATCTAGTTTATTATTACTTTGTCCATATTAAATTTCGTTGATTCAAGCTGAAAGTGTAACGCATAACCAAAATCTGTTTTACTTTTGAGCTGAAAATACTCCCATTTCTTCGAGTGTTTTCGCGATCAAAGTAAGACTAATAGTTAGCAAATTAAGAAAATTGATGCTTTTACTCTCTAGAAAATATGGCCAATTTTTGGTTATCCAAATCTTGTTAGCGTTCTCCTCTCACTTGATGCACAACTAGTTGTTGTACGCTATAGTAGTGAGAAAATACACATGTTGTACAATGTACGCCACGGCCACTCTCATAATTATATGATATTATGTGCGCTAACGATCAATTGACATACAGAGGAAGTTTGAGTGCTTATGACTCATGTAAACCAAGCTATTAAAGTATTCCAAATTCGAATCAAAAAACCCTTTCATGTGCACTTTTGGACTGCCTGAACCATCGACTTTTGCAACATTTTGGAATGCAAACTTATGTCATGACTTTGAGCAAGCGTCAAGTATTTTCTTTGTTCATGTTATAAATGCATTAGCCCTCGAGACGAGACGTCATCATGAAGTATAAAGGCTAACAGTATCCGTTTACAATGCTTATCAAAGGATGATTTTCTCAATATTACATGCCCCGAAATTTGTGTACTTTGACGTGTGACTTGCAAAACCATATTGCGGCCTAAGTGGATCCCTGCCATAACATTATATGACTGACTCGTTACTCGAATAATGACACATGGAAATACAAAATATCTATAAAACATTAAAACATTACAGAGCAGTAAGCAACTGGCCCATATACGCGCAAAAATATGCCCATATTTACCACTAACCAGGTTATTGTATTGATTTTTCGAAGAACCATAAACCACTGTACACATTATATGTTATAAGGAAATTATGGTACCTAGCAGTTCTGCTAGTTATGTTCCAACATAAATTTGTCATCATTTCCAGCAACAGTCTCGTTTCTTCTGATTCCTTCCAAATTTGTAAGCTACGTGGCATTGACATCTCCACTGTTGACACAAGTCTGAACGTCAGTTATCTCTGAATAAACAATCTTATCTGAACAAATCTCATTATATTATTATGATGAGTGCCATCAATAAGCACATGCTTAAGTGAATTACCTAAATAGATTATTAACTATAGCAAGAGACTTGTGTCACCACAACGGTTGTATTTAGTAATATGCAAAACGTATGAATGTATGTGTACTGTTGACACAACACCGTTCCCGACGGCTGATCAAGTCAACTTTTTCCGGAAGTATGTGTGGATTAGGATAATTCTTATAATGCTGACTTACTGGCCTCCTTATTGATGCAGCAAAGAGAGCACAATGTAAATAAGCTAATCATTTTAACATATGCTCGAACTTAATTTTGTCGTAATTATCAATTATACTTACTTATAATTTAGTCATTATATAGCAGATGATTTACAATTTTCAAAAAATTTCTTTTCTATATCAATTAATTCTCCAAAAAAAATTGCTTCAAAATTATATCAACTGCTATAGTTATATATTTTGACATATTCAGTTGCTGTTTGTAACTTATTACTTTTAATTGCTTATAATTGAAGCTAATTTAACATTACAATTTACAATTCAATATGATTTTCTTCGTAACTCTCAAAAGCAATGAAATGCTTAAACCGTGACAAATGCTATTAGTAGTAATGCATCGTCACGATCCCGACGATGAATAGGAGGATCTGGTATCTAGTTGTACTATTGCAAACCCCACGCTTTGACATTGACGGGATGTAAATATTGGCAAAGAGATAATGTGTGATCTTGTGAAAGATGAGCATCATCAAGCATTCGTAACGCACCATCCATCCATCTCAACGAGTTATCCAAATATTGTCATTTAGGCGTGTATTATTCATTCAAAGGGATTACTAATGCTGTTCTGGTTAACCTTGAAACATCGATATAAGGCTTGTCTATGCTAATATGTGTCCGTGGGCTTTCAGATCTCGGTTAATTTTATGGACTATTTCATTGTACATTATGTTAAATTGCGTAAAAGATCATGTTCATCTGTTACAAATGTAATTGCATCAAAGAAAAACCGTGAGTATATACAAAAAAGTATCAACACCACGCATTTATATTTTAGAAATATTTTCATTCAAATCCATAAACGTACTTGGTAAGTTTTTACTAGAACGTACTTCAGTAACATGATGCCTTGTATCTCATGGGTTTCTTGTTTTTGGAAGCTTGTGTTTCACTGTCACTGCCACACTTTTAATTATCTCCAATTAGCTTACACGCAGTGAAATATAAGCTATTCCAGTTTAGTTCTACGTCACAAAAAATGATCAATTAATATATCTAACATCTTGTTGAATTGCTTATTACATAGTACATTACAACAACTACCCAATTAATTATAACTCGCAAATGGAGATTTTCATCTTAAGATTGTTAGTGTTAAGGTTCGAGCTTTAACTCAAGTTCCCTGCTTAATCTCAGTGAGACTATCAGATTTCAGATTAGAGGCGTAACCCATTCATTTATGTTGGGGTCGAGGGTTTTACCTAAAAAAATTATTTACCGAACGCCATTTCGTGACCATGCAATCTCTTAAGATATTGTTCAAACAGTCTGCACGAATCCTCTTCACTTACATTCAATTCAAAACGACACAAAGGGGAAAAACGAATGTTTCAGGTTAGGAAATCGATGTACTGTGGAATACAGAATTGGAATACGTGTAAGAAAATGAAACTTCAATGCTAGAGATTAATAGCGTAACAGAAAACTCCCTCCGCATCTCATTTACAGTTATTTATGTCACTTCGTCAACCACTGATAGCCTATTATCGAAACTGAAAGCTGAGTCGGGGCGAAGTCACGGAAAGGCAAGAATACAATGCAATGCTGTATCAGAAACCCGAAATATAATACTTACACGTGGTAATACATTATTTGCAATTGTGAAATGTTCAGTCCCATGATGAATCGATTTCTCGTCTCATTTTATCTGCACCTACTTACTAATGAAAGTACGTGCGCCAGAAGCACAGTTAGTTGTCTTCATAAAATAAACGACGCTTTCATTTTGCTTCATACATGGAATCATTGCAGACGTGAAAGCTCAGATGAAACACTAATAGATACATAAATATTACATTGGCGAGCACAAGGGATGTTTTATTTCACATTATTCCTCCAATTTAGCCTGGGAGATGAGATGCGAAATCCATTTCCTGTCAACAAAATTACGCCTATATGTATGAGCAGAAGTGAGGAAGCTTATAGGTTGATGATTTGGCTTTGGATTTTAGACATGTACGACCATATATGTAATGTCTAGCTTTCTTCCGCACACGTCCATTTTAGCCCCATGGTGCTTCACTAGTTTTGCTCCACGACACTAATAATCATTGGTGGTAAATTATAATCACTATTATTAAACTAGACTACTGCATGTTTGTAAGCGTATGGCTAAAATCGCATTTCATGGAAGAATTCATCTAGTTTCTAATTTTCTATACAAATTTTCACACGAAAAAATAAATAAAGCCAAAATATAATTATCGATTGTACATAACACCATACAATGATGCCATTTTGACCGTGGTTATAAATTGATCGAACGAAATCATTACACTCTCTTTTTTAGGCATAATTTTGTTTTGCTGGGTGGCTGGAGCTATCATCGGTTTTCTCCCATTATTCGGATGGTACAACAAAGAAGGTTGGGAAAGGGATCCTTCGGAATATTGCTTTTTCACTGACGTTATGGATTACAGCTACCTCGTTTTCCTTTATTTTGCCACCATTGTCTTCCCAGCTCTTCTAATGATCGCCTTCTATGGTTATATCTATCACGTGGTTTTAATTAAGGTTTGTAATAATGGTTTTTATGACACACTCTAACATATTAGTTGCCACAAATTAATCATAGCTAAATTTGTTATTCCAAATCCGTCTAAAAAAAGTGATAACGTAAATACAAGCTCTGCTATTGACAGATTCGTCAAAAAGGAACCATGGCTCCACAAACCTTACGCCGATTCTCTGAGCAGTCAAGGACGGGATCGCTCAATTGCGAAAATCGATCTGCAACTCAAGTATTACGAATCATGGTGTCAGAGAAGAGGAGGGAAGCAAAAGCTGCGAAAAAACTGGGCATTATAGTCCTCTTTTTCATGCTATGTTGGATGCCACTATACACAATTAATTGTATCCAGGTAAGAGCATCGTTTAGTCAATAAATATATGCACATTACGTCACTTGGCTATTGAATTTTTTTACGCTTCAATACCCTAAAGACTAGGATTGCAACAGCTAATGCCAAGTTTATAGCCCGTCGCTAAAATATGGTTTGCTTCATGAAAGCAGACAGACTGCGGTTTTATGGGAATGTATTTTGACTGCATGCAACAATGACTATAGACTTGTATAGTTTATAGTGAAAGCTGCATTCATTTTATGTTCTTCATAATTTATGAATGGATCGCCCATTAGTATAAGCTCAATAAAATGTGAATAAATATAAGAAGTAATAAGAATATTTTTTTTTAAATTTGACTAGGCTTTTTATCCGGACTTCTCGGTGCCAATTCAGTTTCTCAACTTTACAATAATTTTATCCCATGCAAACTCTGCTCTGAATCCCTTCCTATATGCATACCATCTCAAAGAATTTCGATTGGCAATGAAACACGCTCTCATGTCCCTTTGTGGGAAGCTACTATGTGGTTTGGTGAATGTTCATGTGGAGAAAGAGAATCCACTGGGGCCAATGAGCCGAAGTTTAACAATGCCCTCCCTGGGACATGTGACAACAGTACCAAACCCATCAGGGAAAGTGTCAATAAAATTTCGCAAAATTAGTCGACCAGATGAGCCCAGATCTGTTCAGATATCTCCCACAAACATCAACTCAATGATTCCAACAGCAGTAACAACAGCATCCAGAGATAATTTGCTCCGCACTGCTGGAGGCACTGATAAATCACTCACAAGCCTCTCGCTGGCAAGTGACACTAGTAACCAGCTCCTAGAAATTCCACTACAAGTCACCACTTCAGCTTCCCCCATCTCACCAAAGAATGTTCATAGTAATGGTGGAAGTGGCAGCCGAGAAAGAAAAAGTAAAAGCAATAGTCCCACTTTGCACATTCACCTTACATCTCTAACAGGAGCAGCTCACAAAAAGTCTAACATGAAATCTAAAGTTAGTCAAAACAACTCACATTCTTCGTCATCAGAAACGGTTGAGACTTGCTACATTACCACTACTCCTGCCGGCACCACCACCACTGTCAACAACTGCCAAGAAGTGGGTGAAGACAGGGAAAAGATTACAAACACAAATGATCTCCACAAATATAATGCGTGCGTCAATATGGTTAGTGAGAAGGAAAATGAGAAACATTCTTATATTGCTGAAGATGAAATCCTAGACGAGTATCGAGATGATGATGATGATGCACAAGAAGAAGAAAGAGAGCATCATAAACTTTCTCATGTAGCTGAAACTGAGACCCAATGTGAATTTCACCAGCAGAATGTTTTTACAAATTCAAATGAGGAAACTTCCTCAGAATCCAGTCATGATGATGGTACGAAACTGGTTAAAGCTTCTGATGTTAAAGCAATTTCTTTCAGTTCTAAAACAAAGCAGCAGCAACTGAATGGCTTTGATAGTAACTCTGGATCCAACTGCATATCACTAGAAGGTTAAACAACTAAAACCCAAAAAAGTTTGTCGGCATCAACTCAGATACAAAGGCAGACTAAATTACATATATAGTGGAAGGACTGATCTTTTTCTATAAGAAATCTATTTTTAATGATTCCAAACATACCGTGGTCCTTCAGGATATCGACAAGGCGGCTATGATCAGAAAAGTTTGGTAAAAACATGGTTTTCATTTACATAATTAGTAGAAAGTACGTAGTGTAGTGCCTAGATACTTATATATCTGCCCAAAAATGATCTGCATATTAGTAGATACTTACTTAATGTCAAACTTGTACCTATTTGTTGCCTCGGTAGATATTATTTTTAAGTATATATTCCTGACTTGCTCTTTATATATAGTACACCTTAATTACCTGCATGTTCATAATATATCTATTCATTATGTGAAACCGAATTGTAGAACGGAATGATTGAGTGGATGGCTAGTTAATTCAAGCACTTTTTTTAAACCAACAAGTTATTCTATGTAGTTAGTAAGAATTGCCGTTTTAGATTCCAACGTTGAAACACTCATGGACTGAATTCCGATTATGACCTCTTTTATAGAACGAAATTTAGTTAATATTACCAATTTTATTTCCTTTTTTATTACAGCAGCTTTAATAATGTTTGTGTTCATAATATGTACATATTTAAAGATTATTTCCACACAATATTCCGTTTTATTATATTTTATTACTTGTGTATTATGTTGCACGTACAAAACCAACTCAGCACTGATTTATCCTTGTGTATTCTGTATGTCTATTAAAGTTGCTTATTACTTAAAAGTAAATACAAGTTACCTAACAGAATATATAAACCAGCGAGTAATTTTTGCACTGCGTCCTTTCATTTTCAAATCGACAAGCGTAACATAAATCCAGTGGAGTTTGAGTCATTTTTAAGTTAACTTTCATACAATGCTATTACAAAGTAGATAGGCTAATCAAGTTCAACTTTCATAATAATTCTTAGAATTAGAAAGAAATTGTGCAAAGTTTTACATTACAAATACTCTTGAAAATGTCATTTCCAAGCAAGCTGTGAAGTGGTGATGGTCTGGTTACAAAGAAAAGTAAAAGCGAATATTAATCTTAAGATTAGCTTGTCATCTAGAACTCTTCAGAGCGATCCTTCAGAACAATTTTTATATCAGACTACGTAATCTACTATTAGTATATAATAGGGTTAAAATAGGTAGATTATTCTTTATAGTCAAACACTACAATTCTAGAGATACGTATATTACATATAGTCAAGCCTATATTACCTATATATAGTTTAGAGTTTCAAATCCAACATAGCCATCACTGTACATAGCTAAAGAACACATCACGATTGTCATCAGTTCGCACTCTGACACTATCAGTTTTCGGTTTTCTCAACGTCAAAACAGATTTTCGTGGTTTAGGGATTTGACTTTCAGTTCTGCGTACCACGCCTTCATACTCCATTAGCATATTCGCGAGTAACTGGTTTTTTGACGTGATAGACACAACTTTCGATGTGGAGGCTCCACTACTGCTATCAGAAGGGATCGCAAAAATACCATTACTTTTAGCTTTGTCTTTGATTTTCTTCAGCTCTTTATTCACATTTTGTGCAGCATCTTTGGAGTGTGTCACAAACATCTCGAGAATGAACGTCACGACAGACAAGAAGAAACCAAAGCAAATAAGGTAGATAGAGCCCTGGAAATAAAACAATATAAATTTTGACTATTATTGCATAATGTTATAGTCTTCAACGAAGTTTTTCAAATTTGAAAACTTCCGCATTCAACATCATTCAAAGTCATCATGTAGAATAACAGCCATGAATAGAAATCTTGGCATCATTGTCAATTGTAAACCTTCAATAGAATACTATTATGAGGTGCTTTTCATTCAGATAGTGAGTGGCTTTATTATACAAGGAAAGTAAGTAATGGTTGAAGTTATGACAGCAACAGATGTAGAGAAAATATTATATACTTTTGTTCACTCATTTCCCAGACACTATTAGATAACATTCTTATATAATTTTGCAAATCCCGATTTTATTAATCCATTCTCACGTTCTATTTATAAACTTTCCAACCAAGTCCAGCAAGTATACCTACATACTTACGTGCCACTAGCTGCTAAACATTGATTTTCCATGTGTGAGCAATGCTTTGTTCATTGCTTCATATGGAGTGTGTGTGTGGGAAGAGAAGAAGCTTTTAGACAAGCAGAAAATGGTAAATTTGTGCTGGGATCATTTATTATCTTCGTCGCAGCGATTTTGACTTGCTGGACAAGGGTTTGGCATGCATGCATTGCAATATTAGTAGTTATACTCCATTTGAGTCCACCTACATCAAAAAACACGACTGACTGACACCCTATATATTAGCTAGCAGCTATATTCTCGGTTTTGCATGTGATGGGTTTTTGCTTCTTCTTCAAAATTAAACCATAACTTTCTGTTTCATATAATATGTATGTATGTATTCGATTGAAGCCGAAATTGCCCTTCGTTTTGTATTTTATAATGCAACCACAGGGCGTATATATATACCGTATCGTAATACCGTATGTAGTAGTTCTACATGATGTGTAGTTGACGTGAAAAAATAAATGGGAATGTAATAGCTCCTTTGAAGTCACGTAAATGAGTATTCTAGAACATGTTTTATGTAGAATTTCAGTCAGTATGTCATGAAAATTTAAAACTGCCATCATTTATTTACTTTGATTTGTAAGTGCACGTTTTCTTTAAATATTATGATTGTCTAGATAAAATTGTTCTGGATAGAAACAGACTCTATGGACTTTCAATGCAATTGTTCAATAGAGCTGAATTATCATTCCAAATGTATGCATATATATTTTTCCACTCTTATACTACTCCTGTCAACTTCTTCAACTAGTACCCCCTGGAAACACCTCCATGTCAACTGTCAACTAATTACATAATGAAATGAAATAGGGTATCCAATCATGATACGTGTTTTTCTTGGATACATGCATGTGTTCCAGGTTGACACACTATGCTGTTTAAGTATTTAGATACATTATATTACGGAGAGGTTAAGACATGTAGGGAAGCTTTGTCATAAAATGTAGAATCTCATGGTATCTTATCCAAATGAATATTACTTGCTTGCACGCATTTTGCTTTTAGTAGGTTTTGCGAAACACGGAGTCACCTAAGTACTTATTAGATTCCTTTACTTCGCAATATTTTCGGTGTGAGTTTAAAGTTAGAAGAAACACATATAATATAATAAATAGATAATAATATGTGCATTTAGAAGGTGCATCATGTTGTCATAAGTAATATCTTATTAGATTCCTTTCGCAATATTTTCGGTGTGAGTTTAAAGTTAGAAGAAACACATATAATATAATAAATAGATAATAATATGTGCATTTAGAAGGTGCATCATGTTGTCATAAGTAATAGTCATTAGTTATGGGAAATATCGGATGAGAATGACAAATACTTTCATTCGTATTGACATAATATGTTAGTTAAAATGAGAAGTCGGAAGAGTGATACACAAAGTCAGTGCTAATGTGGAAGGCACATGCACATTGACTGGGTTCATTCTCCTTTCATACGCATGCATAAAATGATTTCCACTAGATAATGTTAATGCCAGTCACAACTCACAACAAATGTAATACCGGGGAAAGGAATAGATTTCATTGACTCATACCATGTGTCAGTCAAGTAGACTGTGTCTACCAAAAATTCCTTGAAACACCCATGACTCACGGTATTTCTCATCCATAACTGTTAGATACCTAAGTATGCATTTACATATAACTGTGGTAGACGATTGGTTGAGAAATAAGGTTCAATATTTTAGTATTTAAAACAAATATTTTAAAGAGAAATCACACATTGGTATAAGCAATACTCAAACTTCATTAAGTCTGAGTAGAATTGGTATTAGTTGCTTTCCTTCCACCAAAATGAAATCAGGAAAATGGATGCACGAAGAGAAAGCTAAAATTTGTACCTGTAAATCCTTTATGTTTAAAATCCTCTGCTTCCTCTGTTTATTGCTAGAAGATGCAGCTTCTGCTTGCTCTTCATCATCATTTTCACTTTCACTACTTTCTTCTTCATGATGATCGTCCAAACTTTCATCTGCATGGTTGTTACCTTCCAACAGCTTTTGGTTATGTTGCTTGGTTCTTGCGACAAGCCGCTGTGACCATCGTTTCATTAACCCTGACTCTTGAAATCGCCTGATGTGTCTGTAAAATAAGAAAGCATAAGTCGATATTCGTTGTGGTTACCACAAAGTATGTTTAATTACAAATGGAATGCATTTTCCCTATCGTCAAGTTTGTTAGAGAGAAAGTATGTTCATTACGTCGTTACTATTACGCAGTACAATGCATGATAGAGTTCATTGACGCTAAACATAGTGTAGTATACTATATCGGTCCAGTGTTTAAAGTTAAGAGCTAATGCATTCCCTACCATCGTTGGTGTAGCTTGAATACCCCAGTTATTTTACCAATTACCCTCCTTCCGTTTCCTGCTCTCGTCAACAGCTACACGCCCACTGAAGGGGTAAAATGGAGCATGAAAACGACAGACTTTGAGAAGATACCATACAATAGAATTGAGGCTTTTGAGCGTGTTATATAGTAAACAAAATTTGCTCTGCATTTTGGAAGTGGGCAGCTTTGGCATGGATAAAAAAAGTACCTTTTTGGGACATCAAAAATGTAAAACACTGTACCTTGTTACAACTACTATAATAATGCCTGTCAGTTGTAGTTTAGTATTTTTCGCAAATTCGTCGCATAGTTATTATAACACTAATGCCCCCACAGTAATACATCCCACAAATAGAGCAAAGCCTCGGAGTTGGTAGCACAAAAACAAAGAGCTATGTTAGATTTTAGTTCGTTTCATACTTTCTGTAGCCTGCAAATTGTACTGTAGCTGATAGTTGTTCAAAGTCTGTAGAAAGTGTGGTACTGTTTCCACAGGACTCTCTAGGTAATGTTTTGGAATTGTCATTTCCTTGTTTTCTACGTATTTACAGAAATGTTTAAGTCATTGACATTTAAACTATCCATATTCTATTAAATCATGCACTAATTTAAACTCCAATCACGTTATACATGTAATAATTGTTAAGTCATTTATCGATAGTTAAACTTTTAAGCTGTACAATTTCGGTTCTGAACTACCTGATCGGTAAGATTATGTAAATAGTGAAAGTAAATAAGTAATAACTAAATAATGTTTCATTAAATGTATATCTTATCATTAGTGTGGAGTGGATTCATCAACCACAACGGTACAATGTTATGCCAAAGTCTGGTGTACTACGGATTACGGATTCACAATATGTTTCAAATGTTATTCCACTTTCCTTATGTAGAATGCGATTCTAGTCATTACTCAAGACTATCAATGTATAGCAATAGGTTAATAAATGATATATAAAATACTATATTATATGTGTAATATATAGGTAATAATAATATTCTCAAAACTGAACACACCTCTCAACTTCTTGTTGTTGTATACCGCTTATATACGTACGTGTCATGTAAATATCATAATTATCAGGTAAACAATATTCGTTAACTTATGTAAGTTTTGTGCAACAATCAGAAATCAATGTACATAATTCCGTGTTTGTTGTGTTTGTCCTTGAAAATATGATAACGTTATGAACCCTGCATTTATGTATGTAATATCTTTGTGAGTAAACTTGATGTCGTGAATAAATCTAATTATTATCTACAACACGAAAAGAAAGTTTGTTACTTGTTACCCGTTGATAGTTGGAACGATAGGAGAGTTTTTCTGATAAGCAATTCCGATGTGTACCGGGACAATACACTGTTTCATCATTCGCATTGACGGCGAGCCATGTCTAGTCAAGTTCCTAGTTTGTTTTATAAATTTCAGAAATCGAATGTTTTCATACAAAGCAAACTTTCCTTCAGAAACCAGCGACACTGCTGCGCCAATATCATCAACTACCTAGAAAATAAAGAGCATACAAATTTGAGAAAGGTGTTACATGATGTCCGTGTCATTTCAACATTTTGAATTCACCTCGTAACGGCTTTTCAGTATTGTTTTTGCAGCTGATTCCCCATTAGTAGAAGAAATAGAGGTTTTGAACAGTCTATGAAGCTCAGTTCCCCATCCCCCCATTCTCAAGCCAGATGTCGCTAAATCATTAATGTTATCAATGGGATTTTCAAAAAGGGGAATAGTGAGAAATGACACCATTGCCCCTCTATAAGCTAATTGTTATTAGAAGGCAGAACATCCAGAACCATCCAATGAACATACGGACAGGCCAGAATTTAGGCCAAAGATGTAATGCAACTTGGCTCATAATACTGAAACATGTGAATATGACCTGTGATCTTCCAGTAAAAATCCGATACTCTGATGCGTGAATAGGAAGCTTGGACAAAGCATAAAGACCAAACGGTGCAAAGATGAAACATATGGACAAGACTAAAGCCCAAAGTTTGTAATTGAATGGCAAGATCAAAGCCAAATATCTTGGCCTTGTCAAGGGATTTGGTGTGAGGAAAGATGTACACGCAACATCCAGCGGGATGCTCATATCAAGAAAGTCTAAGTAATGCTTCAACACAAAGAACGACCCAATTGCCATATCAGCTTCCCCATAAATAAGCCTGCAAAGTGATTTTCAATACATTATTAAAATCCAGAGTGTGTTATAACGCCAGACGACACCGATTCAAGCTCAAGCTCCCATAAAATCAATGGCATTGAAGTAAACTAACCTTGCCACAGCTCCATAAAATTGTGGTGTAAAATTGTTACTCGTTTGCCCACCCCATTTCGTGTCGGACTCAACTTCCAGAAATTCGTAGTCAAAGTTCATAATATGGGAAAGCTCTTTCACAATCTCAACTTCACTTCCAGCATATTCTATCTAATCCATTGGAACATGCACATACATATATTGTATTCAAGACATAATAATAACTGCTTGCAATTTGGAGAAAGTAGTATTAAATCTTTTCATGTCAAATTCTAAATATGTGAAGCATACTTGTCCCTCTGCAGTTTCATATTTAATTACACCTGGTGGGTGTTCCACAGCAAGAATACGAAGAGTGACGTTTTTCAAATTGTTGGTTTTGTCACGATACCAACCTTCCAATGAACGCCCATAATACTTCCCTTGACTCCAAAAGTCTATCACTTTGGTTGCGTCTGTATTGCCAGAAACTATCGGCCATTTAAATCCTTTGATTGTGAACGTCATGCGTCTACAGGGAAAGTTTCATACGTAAAATTACTCATTTCTTCAAAGGATGAACATTGTTCAATCTCAATGTTACTAATTTATTAAATTACTTTCTGGCTCTGTATCCAAGTTTTGTATGAAATAAAATTGCATTTGGTACCTTCTTCCAAATATCATCAGTTTCAAAGCTTTTATCCGTAGATCCATACCAAATTAAAAACCTACCGGAATCATCATCAAAATCATGATCAATCTGAATGTCAAATTCAATTTTTAAATAAATATTACATGTTAATGAAAGCGTAGAAGAATGAAAGTGTATAATTAATTGAAAACCTAGCACGAGTATTTATCATTCGATAGTCATCCCCATGATGTAAAAGATCTGTTACCGCAGACGAACTTGTTAGGACAATTATGTAACCACCACACTGACGTCGGTAGCCTTCCCGTAGAGTTCTCATCATTGTGTCCGTCATGTTTCCATCTGAAACTTTGGAAAATACATTCGCCTGTAATATTTGTTAGGTACTCGTACGAGAAATGTAATAAATGACTGTCAATTACACTCATAAAAGACGGTGTAAATTGGAACACAATGATGTCGAAAATCTACGGTCCCTGCAATACGGTAGGTAGTCCAATACAGTTGAGAAGCCGTAGTCCCAAATAACTGTGGTACAACTAGTAGAACATTACAAAATGGGTTATTTACTGATATTGATAATCAATAATTTGACAGAAAAATAGAGTTTTAAAATGCAATTAGTGTAATTCAAATGCTTTCACGCGTCTTTAAATCGAGTTCCACGTTGTGTGAAACTTGAGTCTCTGTATTCCAAACTGAATATATTCAGGTGGTGTTGTAAGCTATTAGATTATGCCTATCAGTCAGCTACAAATCTAATTAATTAACATGTAGAATAGATCATCGAGGAACTGGTTTGGACCGGTTTATTTACTCTTATTTGAAATATGAAACTTCAAAGTGTTTCCCATCTCCATTCGGAATTAAGTTACCAAGTTACTGAACGACGTGTTGAGTAAGAACTCAATAAAATGATTGTTGCTAACAACCAACTGACCTAAGATTGTGGAACACTTTCTTTTTTTCTTCATAAATAAGGAATACCTTGAAAATGTACAATGCAATTTATTACAAAAAACTTACTCAGTCTCGAGTTTCTGCCTTGCGTCCGTGAGAAACTTACTGATTTCATGATAAATGGACCACTCTCCGAAAATCCTGAAAACAAAATTGATTATCAATTGTGTTTGATTACATGGATAATATAGGACTTCATTTTCGGAAGTAACAACCGATTTTCATGCTATAATTTCCTGCACATGTAGCATGGTTCAAACCTACTGACAAAAGAATTACTTGAGAGTAGTAAAGTAAAAAAGAAAGTTGAGTGATAATAGATATAATGGAACCTAATAAACTATTTTTTCGCTCAATTTCTTCTTTTCAGTTTCAGTGTAGGAAATCATCAGTTGGATGCAAATGTCAAAATCCAAAAGCACAGCCACTAGTCTTATAGGAAATGCAGATAGCACATAACTAGTCTCTTCATATCGTATTCTAAAACCAGGTATTTTGGGGCATATTGAGACTACTCGCAATTTTTTTGGATTAGATTAGTGAAGCCAGTAACAATTAACTTAATATCTTTGAAAATTTATAATAGATTTAATCCTTATGTTATTACAGATAAGTATTTATTTTTCAGTTTTAGGCTAACTTGGATTCAACCGTTACATTTTATAAAATCATTGCATTATTACAAATATCTCAACGACTAAGACTTACTTTGCTAAATTGGAATTTTGTGATATAAAAGAAGCGTCCACTTTATTACGATGCATAGAATGCTGACTCGTCAGGAGAATTAGTAGTAATATAGTCAAAATTTTCATATTTCGTCGCATTCAAACCTCACTAACTATAACAATTTATCACGACTAGCACTTTGACGATAGTGTTATTTGCAAGAATAAGCTTGTTATGATAATAATTTTTACGATAATTTTTATATAACCTATAATCGTGTTACCTCAACGAGGAGAGTATCGTTACTGAAGTTTTCAAACATGAAAAAGCGATAAAAAAATTAAAAGTAAACTGCTACGACGTAGTATCATGAGAAATGGTTCACGACTTTCTCATGAGATTCACAGGCTTTCCAAATCAATTATTCTTTCTCTTCTTGTTCTTTTTTCACCCCTCGTAGAAAAAAATAAAAAAAATGACGAAACCCTAACTGAAGTAAAACTGC
>JAANSM010000165.1:0-40196 GCA_036850725.1 Orchesella villosa | reverse complement strand
TCAAATTCATAATTACTTGAGAACTATATTTTACCAGCAATAGATAGAGGAGCAAATTCTCTATAACTGGGACTATTATCTTTCAAAATTTCACTCCGGAACTTACTTTTTCGTTTTAGCAAACAAGCTCCACTCTTAAGAGTGGAGCTTGTTTGCTAAAACGTTTGCTTAAGGTTGTCTTAAATCTTGATCATACATCATAAGCCTGCGTGCAGAATGTCTTAGAAAGGTGACTACGATCACATCACATAGCTACCGTGAAAAGATGTTTATGTACAATAGACTACGTATTTTTAGTGATGAATGACTGATATTTATGGATTTATGTAGTTTTCCTCATGAGAAATGTCATGTTAGATACAATACTTATCTTGACGTGGGAAAAGGATGGTGATAATCAAAATGGAAAACATGAAAATTGTATTTCATAATTGCAAGATCAAACTCCAGTGATCAAACTCATAAGAAAATCTGAAGGGACTGGAAGCATCAAAAGACAAAGATAGCCAAAAGCTCAGCCAGAGTTAGCTCTGCTAATTTTCACTTCTGACGTGTTCATTGCTGACATCATTTTGATTAAGGTTCATTAAGATTGAGATAGCTGTTAGCTTTATGCATACATATTCTGTCAGCAGTTTGATAAAAAAAAACAATTGAATAAACTATGCGGACCAAAGATATTTTATAAGATTCATACACTGTACAAACCTGCTTTAGGTAGCAGTAGCACAAATGCGTAGGTGGATCTTGTGAGTGTATTAGGTACATAATCATTATTACAAATTCGGATTCAGAAGTAAAAGCCTTTGGGAATTTAGTAAATTAGGATGATGGGTATTCTGCGGCAATTGTTAGGTAAATCCAGCAAAGAAACTGGTTATTACACTGCTGCGACACTTAATTAACTTATCCCTTGCGAGAGAGCTGAGCTGTTGATAGCGATGATGCTTACCGGCCAGAGGTAACCCCACCACTTTTACCTACTTGTGACTTTGTATTACGTCAGTTGCATAACAAGGATGCATTCCGAAGTTAGATTAGATTAGAAAAGTAAATGTATATGTTGTGTAGCCTGTACAGGAATTTTGGGAAATCCGTCTAGTCTTGATATTACAATGTGAATTACTTGTTCTCAGATCACAAGGTGCAAGGTAATTAATTATAAAGTTTCTTGTCATACGTTCACAATATAGTAATATATGAGAAGTGAGAACAGCAGAAGATATATATGCAGAACAAAATGTATGTAGATATTGAAAGCATTTAGTTTTTCACACTGCACTATGCCCCTTTTCATTCGTTATACGTATAAGCAGGTAAATGTTTATTGCCCAGTTCCAGCTACATCAATGTGAATTCTGATGGAAAAGCCAATTTACTAAGTTAACGTTATAATGAACATGAACAAATTAGACGGCCAAGATCCCATGAAGTTGTGAATTCCAATTGGGTTTTTTCGTGCGTAAGTAAATTGTAATTAATAATAATATGAAACTAGTTCATTGGAGATCTAAAATGCGTTTAAAATGTTTTTATTTTTACGATTGTTGTATTAATGAATGTACTCGTATGTAAAATCATTTCGAATACGTACATGTACCTTGGAGTTTCAAGTCGAATAGTTGTTTAATAAATAATAATTCTTATAAATTATATTATATTTTACATTACATCTGAATATATTATGCATATATCTGTTCGTAGGGTCACGTTCAACGTTGCATTTTACTCTACGAAGGGAATGAAGGAAATGTAATAAAACTCAATAACTGTAACGCTATGAATAGAGTAGACTTAGATATTATTATTCATTACAGCTTATGGTTTTATATCAGCATCACAGATTGACTCTCATGATGATCAGGATCCAGATAGATACCACTTTGGCACTATCGTAAAACATTACGGAAATCCCGTTAAAAAATAAAGTTTAAGTACCTTCATATTATGTATCAAATCAAATTTTAGCGATACTCTTGCACGAAACGCTGTAATAAGATAAAACTTCAGACGATTTGACGTCAATGTTTACCATCCTGAATACTGAATATCTCTGTAGAAATCTCCTTATAACTTGAGGCTAAAATAATGACGACCATCGACAATACAATAATGCAATAAAGTCTCTGCTTAACACATACAATTAAAAACAAATACACAATAAATTAGATTTTCTATGAAACCAATTTCATGTTTTATGCATTTCAACAGTTCACTTAATCTCCTGAGATGTACACTATAGTAATATTTACTGTTGAATAATGCTCTTCCACGAATCATATCCTATTCAACTACACATGGAAGAAATACCAGGAAAGGTATAATCACTTTTTAATGATATGAACGACATTTTGATGAGTGATCAATCAGTCACTAACTTTCAGATCAGTCAGACTACAATTTTATGAATGACATTGTGCGTCATTAGGCTTGGGCTGGACAGGAGCTTACAGTTCTTTGTCCTTCTGCTAACAGGGTTCAATCTTCTGCTCAAAGAATTTTGGCTCAAACTGTACAACAGTTGGACGACGACGGAGATCAATTTCTCGTGCTTTGTTATACAACAAAACGCCGACAATTACAACCACAGTTCCAGCACCGCTGAGCACGGTAACTTCGTTCCCAAACAACATTACAGAGACCCAAATGAGGAATGCTCTTTTAGCTGTGTTTGCCACACTACATTCACGAGAAAGTAAAGACACGATAATTAGAATCATACTAAAACACATTATACTTTCTTTTATATCATTATCCTAAATGAGTTTTAACTAATTATAGAGCATACCTATGAGTCACTGGTGAAATATAGTCCATCAGAACGTAAGCAGATATGCTTTGAAAATGGAAGAATATTCCATTCAGTATACATGCTGGTATCACAGCCAACGATAATTCATTAAAATCTACTAGAAGGAATGATACTGGAATTTGTACAAGCATTGCAGACATGCTTGTGTAGAATTGAAGCTCTGCGGGCCTATAAGTAAAATTAGTTTAATGTAGCTGTTGTAATTGATTATCAAAATAAGTCCCAAGCCCATTTATCTCATAATTTGTTTACATATTCCTCAGCTCACAAGTCGTGAGCCCTGGCTGAGTGCTAATACGTTACTTAGCAATGCGGTATCAGGTTTATAATATTAGTAGTGGCGTTGAGCATGCGTGTATACAGCAAGCAAGCCAGGGCTCACGACTTACAAGCTGACGAGTATATAGATAACTTTAACTTACGTATAACGGTAGCGATCCCCGCTGATGAGCATTTTTGAATAGACGTTTTGAAGGCTAGATAAAGTAAAGAAAAAGCAATAAAATACAAGGAAGATAGCCATTGACAGGTATTTTGTACATAGAACAAAAATACAAAATATCATGGTCAATGGATATAACGAATAGTGACAATCTTAAACATAGTATATACTAACCATTCTGTTAAATTAGTAGCCATTGCTGCCATGAATCCTCTCATATCAAAAGATAGTTCATTCATTGAGCATAAGGCAAGTCCTCCCATTATAGGTACCAGAGAGAGATTAACGTAGATTCCAGTTAGCTCTCCTAACAGCGCTCTTGATATCATCACGGTAAATATCGGTGCTGAGCTCTTTATGGTCTCTGTAAAGCTAACTGCTACATAGTTTAATGCGACTAGACCCAACACAACTGTAGTAAATCTGCAAACAATACACAAAGTCATGAATAAGCCCCTTGCATACTTAATCACTTATTTATCATTCTAATTTGTACTTAATAGAATTATTTTCGCTCACCTCATCGTCCCTACTAAAATCATATGTCTATAAAATCCAGGAGGACGACTATACCGGATGACTTGACGGTACATTCCACATGGGAAATACATTTGTATAAATCCACATGTAAGCGTCATCAGCATTTGACAGGTACCTACAAATAAAAATTACACAAAAATATAAATAAATCAGTATCCTGGAATGTATTAACATAAACTTCTCAATGAGTGCATATCAAAAGCATGTGCTCACCTAAAAACGTAGGATCTCCATGTAATGTTGTCAAGATGTATTTGTTGAGAAAGAGGGTGCATCCTGAGAACAGGTACCACAAGATAAGAAATGTGAAAGCTCTGACATTCCACAACCCATCTCCCATGTGTAACCCATTTCCAACCTCATTTTCTTTAGATTTAGCGACCACACTGCTCATATTATGATAGTGACTTGGAACGTGATTTAAAATACCCCAACGAACACACTTAAAATTACATATAAAATATAGCACCAGGAACTAATCAGCAATTGGAAATAAGATGAGACGAAAAGATAGACGATTACGCCCCCCGTTAACAACCTAAGTACTGACTGAAGGGTTGAGAGTTTATAACGATTTCGTATAATTTATCCTATATTAATCACAGATGAACTTTGAAAGAATGTGTCTGTTTTTAAGAACTTTCTTCATTCTTAGAGTGTAAATATAAGTGCATTCCATTGTTACATTACTTGCAAGTCTCATCATTCCAATCCAAACAAATCAAAACTGATGACTAAGTACACGGTGTAAACGTTCCATCTGGTTTTGGTCTCTGGAAACAATCTGGAACGGGTGAACCGACTTCTCGAAACGGAAATCAAAATCTTAAGGAACCTCTTAAACTTATGCAAGAAATGTCCCTTATTTTCCTCTCCAGATTCTGACAGATTAGCTCAATTCCTATTTATGTTTATGATGTTGACATTTGACAGGTTGTTTCAGATCCAGCTGATTACCTTCCCGTTTTTTGCCCATCTGCCGAAAATCTCAAAACAGTTTCTCAAGTCACAATCTCACAACAACAGATACGATGCAATGCTCTTACTTTTTAGAACAGTTTTTAGGAGTCAGCTTCATGAGTGCATTTCGCATGAAATGAAATCAATTAGTTAAAATAATTTTTGTTAGAAAAAGTACAGCAGCAATGCGAAACGCAGTACAAAACCTTCTTTTCAGGCTACTCATACACCTCCATCTCCACCGTCTTTTCAAGTCTTCTGTATGTTTTACCTACGTGTACCTTTCGTGAGGTATTTATGCATAATACTATTGACGGTACGTGATCGGTGGTCGTGCTATAGGCATTCTCCATCTGTTTCGCATGGGAAATGGAGATACAGATAGAATAGATGGATACATGCATATTATCATATCATTGTTACGTGTATTTTTTGTTTTTTATGAGAATTATCCTTGTGCCGTTGTTCAGTCAGTCATAATACAAAATACAAATGATGTCTGCATATATGTGGCTACAATAATGTGTCTGAAAACTTTTTTTTTCATATATCATTCTTCAGAAGCTTTTTTTACGATTATCAATTATGGAGTGTGATTCTATCATAAATTCATGTTCCACACCTTTACTTCTATCAAGGCTGAGCGCAGATGAATCATTTTAATCTGCATGGCCTACCTAAACATTTTTGGGTTGATCTGTCTACCGTGGCATTCGTTCTTTTACCTGAACTGGCTTTTATGCAGACATCCTTGCTTAAATGATGAGTAATGATAAAATTAAAGATGTTAAAAATGGGAAAACAAACCATATAGATAAGTCAGAACAATTTATATGTAGTTGTATATGATTTTATTATTCATCTTATTCCAGGTAGTGTCGTGCATAAAAAACCAACATTTTCTTTACTATAGAACAATACAATAATGTAGTAATAATAATAATACTAGTAAGTATGTATCAACATGATTTAAGAATCATGATAGACAATAGACACTGATGAGCATGATTCTTAATCATTTTACTGATGTTTTTGTATATATTCATATTCTGTAAACACTGATGAGAAACTTATGGTCTCGAAAGTATTACGGTGATCGATTTGAATTCTAAGAGTGCCGGACCATATTACTTTATCTAAATACTAACATGCTTATTACATTTGTTTCATGGTAATGTTACGTAATCGCACTAATAAACGTATTACATAGGTAAACGTAAACTACACTTTACAAATCGATGGTACACGCGATGATTTTGATTTCTAATACAAACTAGAAACGACTCTACCACCTCAAAGGTTAGACAACTTACAATAGATAGTTTGTGTTTCTAATTTACTCTAAAAGTGAAAAATGTTTCATGAATCAACGGGTTGAGAGGACATTTTGAACATCAATATTGACATTATGACAAATGAACGTTACTTCCTAATTAAAAATTCTTCTAGTCTTGCATTTCTTCAGGGATCTCATGAGGGTTCAAAATTCCAGGCACGGACATTTGAATACGTCTCTTTTCAGTATCTGCAGTTTTCAGTGATGCTTCCCTTTCTTCAAGAAATAAATCTGAATCGTCTTCTCCAGTGAATTCCTGCAAATAAAAATGTAAAAAGGGTAAGCAAGTTGTTTCTCTTTCTACTTCTTAATAAATAAAAAACAACGTCAGTTAACTTACTCGTATTTGAACAATAAAGTCCCTCAAATGTTCCTTAAACGCACTAACGTCTTGATTCAGAGTAAACATTCCTTGTACAGTAATTTTGATCTGATTATCATTGAGATGCGGAAAAGCACTTTTCAGCAAATTCGCAACGAACTCCTTTAAACGAAAAACAAGATTACAATATATTATGAGGAGCCAAGAAACTTGACAATTTACGATAGTAAAAACTTGAATTGTTACATACCTGAACATACAAAACATTTTGTGCAGGATCAAAAGGTACTGCAGCAGGAGTGCCGTTTAACGGGACGGTAATTTTCCCTACTTCCACGATAGTAAAGAGATATGCCAAAATGGTTGCATGCATTCCCAATCCGGCAGTATGAGACGTATCAGTCACGACAGAGAAGATGTGCTGGACTATGTCTGTGAAATATGTCTGATAGAAGCTTTGAGCTGCCACTTCCTTAGAGCTGATGTTTTGCAGTAACTGGTACAATATGTGGAGTCCAGTATCTGCCACGTTTCTCATCGTATGTTTGAACGCCCAAATAATGGAATCTAACACTAATTTAAATTGAACTGGTGGTATCTGAAGGAAAGCTTGGAAGCAATGCGTATTCACAGCCTAAAGATACATAAAAACAATTCAACTCATTACAAATCCTTCACTCTGTGTTAAAAACTTAGTCTTTTGTATGTTACGTTTACAATACCTGAAGCAGATGGAAGAAGTTCGTTCTGTGCTCGGGAAACTCTTCGAAGTCCTTATTAATCATGTTCAAGGTGCATTCAAATAAAGCGTCGAAAATTTTTGGAATATGAGGCGTAATGGTTCCCTCTAATTTGTTAACAATTGTAGCCATTGCAGCAAGAACTTCAGGCTCTCTTGCTGAAGCAACCAACGTTGTCTGATAATCTAACAGGATAGCTTCCAAAAGGGGAGGAATGAAATTCTCCAAAACCATTTGAGGGTTATTTGACCTCGACACCCATCCAGCAATAAGTTTCAGCGTTTCCTTTTTCACCACTCTCATTCCTTTGATGATTGGCTGCTTTGTGACCGCTTCATTGTTTAATTCGATTGCTTGAGTAATACTATCGCTCATTACTTTGTACACGTTCAACATGTCCAAGTAAATTCGACCAAGCTAAAACAATATATACGAACAGTCAATAGGTATTAAAACATTAAACGTACAACACCATTACTATTACTGCAAGAATAAGACCAATTTTTACCTGAACAACATAAGGCTGGCCTAACGCTTTGCAAGCACGAACATTAGTCTTTAATATGGAGGCAAGTTGCTTAATTGCGTCGATATCCTTCAGAACAGCTACATTGGCCGACGCTTGGGCAATTATGTCATCCCAAACTTGATTAGGCAAGCTCATATATTTCTCAATTAAATGTTCTTGAACTGTCTGATCGGACTGAGCTGAGATCATGTATCCAACAGCTTCATAGAAAGTATGAACCTGTTGAGGCTGAAGGTCACAAATAATGGTTGAAGTGGTACTAAGGATTTCATCAATGAAAGGAACTGCTTCACCCATTTGAACAGTAACAAAATGACGTCTGCATTTTTGTGCAATCTTAATGAATGTATCACATGCCATATCTTGAACTCCTTCGTGGGTTTCTGTTTTGCAACACAACGAAATCAGTATCATCTAAATTATTGTACATTAAAATCCCAGGTTATCGCTATTCTATTTAGTTTAAGGTGTGTTCGTTACTCACCATGCATGAACTCAAACAACTTGTTCACGACCGTTTTAAGGAACTTCCAATGTGCCCGTAAAAATCTAGGATATTGTCCAACCACATACATAATATTCGATGCAATGATAGCTTTATTGTCTTTTCCTTTCTTCTGTTCACACAGGCCTAAGAGATCCTTGATTACGGTGACAATGAATCTTTTCTCGTCTTCCTCATGCATTGCTCCTGATATACTTCCAATAGCCCAACAAAGCTGCAAAGTAATGTAAACAAACATGTAATCACCTATCAACAACGTACAACGGATTCGCTACATTGCGAGATTCACATTCATACCGTGTTTAAGTTCTTCCATGACCACTCAGTTCCGTTAACTTGATTCTGCAACTTTTTCGTCATCATTCTCTCTGTATCGGCACAGTCCAAATGCGTGAGATAAACTAGAGTTTCCCTCATATTCTTGTACAAGTTGATCGAGTCAGTGTCCTTCATGAATTCGCGTACTATTTCGCCGTTCTCATTCTCCACAACCAACACCTCTTCTGGTTTTGCCATCCTACTGATCATTATATACCGAACTCTTGAAAGAACACTTGCGTAGGAAGCACGTCTTGGTCCCCCTGGCTGATTCACAGTCCGTAGTTTAGGTTCACAACCCAGAAACATAGGAGCTACTGACATGAAAGGCGCTTCTCTGAAAGGGAAATCATTAGAAAATGACTATAGAAGCTTCCAACAGTTCCATCGGTCAGTTTTATTGAGCCTTTTTCGTTTACATAGAAGAAAGTAAATAAGTAAAAGTCTTACCGATACAAATCTGCTGCCAATGCGTTCCAGTATTCCAAGCATATTTTGAAAATCTCAACTTCATCCACTTCAGAGATAAGCACAAGATACTGCAGTGCTTTCATTAAGTCAGTAGTAGCTTGCTTCTCACAAAGCTGTCCGTGTTCTTTAAGGTAGGTGCATAGAAACATGGCTAAGTTCTGAATAAATTGTTGTTCTTTGTCACTTCCTGAAGCATAAGCATCACGGATGTTTAATGTCAAAGGAATCATCTGCAAAAAGAGGTACAATATAGGAAATTACCAATTAATCAGTACAAGCACAAGCCTCAGTACTAGTTAAATTAAACCTACAAAATAAAAAAAAATATAGTACCTGCTCCAATTGAGTCATGCTTTGAGAAAAAAGCTGAATAAATCGTTGTTCATAGTGAGGCACAGTTACCGTTGAGATTTCTGTTAGACACTTTAAGGTGACATTCCTGAACTGGGGCACATTTAAAAACTACGGAACATACAAATGTACATTACATTTCTCTCTCTTACAAAACAAATATTGCGTAATTGTAAATCTAAACGTTACCTTTAACGTGAGAGTTTGAATCAGTTCAGTCTCAAAAATATAACCGATCGGAATCCAACTCAGAAACCTGAGAAGAGTTTCTAAGGTTGTGCCCACAAGATTAGGGTTGCCAGAATTGTCCATCACAAACTGGCACAGTTGAAATATTTGAGAAAATTCCTGGCACATAGTGTCTTTAAGGTGTTTCGCTTTAGTTTGCGTCATTTGGCCCGATGAAAAATCGAACACTTCTTCACTGAGCAATTTAAGGATCGCCATATTATTTTGACAGAGGCTCTCATTGGTTTTACTTGCTCCAACAATGTCAGGTATAAATGACTCCCAATTCTTCGGCCATTCCCTTTTCAAGATCTGAAAAAAATAAACACCAAAAATGCTATTTGAGTTCTTTTGCATTTGAAAGGAAATTAACTTATTAGTTTCAATCAATTATTATCTTTATTATTACCTGGACTAATATCATATTCAACTTATTTAAATACACTCTTTCCAGCTCTAGAGAAGAAGCGTCTGATGACGTCTTAATAATAAGTCCGACAATATATTTCTTTATTCCTTCGCACTGAACACGATGCAGAGCTTTCCATCTGGTTTTTATAACTTGTTCTAGTATTTGCAATGCGTAATACTTCGTCTGCTGGTTGGTGGAGTATTCTAAAATAGTATCGACTCGTGTCCAGGCATCTGGGTGTTCCTTCAATCTTGTCAATACTTCTTGGGCAATTTTTTGCTAATTAAAATAAAATAGAACAATTTTTTAAATGAACATAGTCCACACGTTAGTAGCTGCTGAACAGCAATAGTTTAACTCATAAAAAAGTTGCCTCAGTATTTACCTGCTCACCAATGCCGGTATACATACAGCCAACAACTGTATCCAGCAACTGGATATCTAACCGTTGGGTAAAATCCAACAGTTTCGCAGCTTCTGCCCTACATTGTTCTGTGGAATTCATTTTCGGTTCCCAGCCCCCCTGTGGATGACTCAAATATGTTACACCGGCAATCTCAAAGGAAGTCGTTTTGACTGAGTAAAGTTGATTAATTCCTTCTTCTGATATAGATACTAAACTTCCTTCAACTAGTCCTCACGCTCTATCATGCTATTTCAAGATCCTGAAAAAATGTTGGAACCCATAAATTCATAAATATATGCTCAATTATTATCTGGTAGTTGGACCTAAAGTTCTGATAGTTCTTTGCAAAGAAAGTAGACGAAAATCATCAAGTTCCACTGAACGACTACGCACCAAACATACACCTGAAGCTAGTACAGGATATACTGACATGCATTGCCACAGTCAGGGGAATGGACTCTAAGTGTAACAGCCCCTTCCCCTCCACCTTTTGATGTTACGCATCATTGAAGTGCGTCGCATTAACTGGTGTTAATGAGCTGGAGCTGGACTACAGTATTTTCTTAACCAAATCCTAAATAATGGTTTTACACGTGTAACCAACTCACATTGAGCATCATTCATCTCATCCATCCATTTCAGACATTCCACATATACCATACTGCATACAGAATTGAAAATCATTCATCTCATTGTCAAACAACGGTCATCATGGGAAAGTAGATACAAGTCAAATAGTAAACTTGTTCCTCTTGTTACATTCAAGATATGCATTTTGCTCTGAAACGAAAAAGAGGAAAGGACAGCATATAACAAAAAGCTCCATTCGCCATTCAATCATTCATTCAGCATTTATAGTCTACTTGTTATACTTATAAGGAAAGTTGTGAAAGTCAAAAGTGAGTTTAGGTAGGTTATGATTAAGATGCTTACTGCTACATAACTTATAACACAACAGAAAACGGATTCATGCATGCAAAAAACATCGGTTGACAATTCAATTTTCTAGATATTAGTTAGTTTATTTCGCTGTGCTGTTCGTGCCAAAGAAAGACAACGAAAGTATAAGTATCACCGAGATATGAAAGATCTACACCAAAACACATTTAAGCTATAAACATTTACCATTCAAATTCAACATTCAAAGTGCAGAAAGAAAACGTTCGTCCCTACTATTTCACTTATCTGATCGCTAACTTTCTATATCTAAAATATACAAAGCTCACTGTTACATGCATGTTTTACACCACACCACAACCAGCAACTGACAACAGATTTTCAGTACTTGTGACTTGTAGGTTAGTAAAGAAAGACTCAATGCAAAAGAGTAATTTAACGGGAATGATTTAACATTGAACATCTACAATTCTACAATCTAAAATCTAACATTCTATCTAAAAAAACAGTCAACAGTGTACGGCATTTCAAATACAATAGACAGTAATCAGTAATCGCGTTCTAATAACAATTTAGTAAAATTACTAGATTTAATCCGAGTACAGAGTAGGTCTAGTTCTTCAATACTGAATACTGCATTGGCTGATATGTTATTGGTTTAATTTGATTGTTCAATGTTCAGATTGAAGATAGCAGAGCAGAAAACTGAAATTTTCTCATCCAGTGCCAGTATGCACACACGTCTTATCTCCAAACTATAATTCAGCAGCTAAATAATCAAACACCACTATTTTATAATTTAACAAACACGCCTCATATCAATCAATCAAAATCATGTCACATGTACAACGAACGAATGACGAATAGTAACTGAAGCAAGCAATATCAGATATCTTAAGAAATACAGACGACAGAGAGATCAGTTTCTTTATGTATTAAAGTTGCTAGTAGCCATAAAAATGATAAATATTTATATGCATAATTTGTTTTTCTCCTGATCACGATCACATCATCATGTCATGATCAATGATACTGCTTTGTCTTGCTGCTGTTTTCGTCATACCATAAACAGCACAAAAATATATATATCCTTGCCTTTACACTTTAAGTTAAGTGAATACATCCTACGATCTGAGTACATGATTCACCACCTGAATTACACATCTTATTCACCTACCCAAACTCAATTTACGGTCCCAGTCCCTTAAACAATGTATCAGTATCCTCCTACGGAAATAAGTAACAGCAACGGTAACACCAAAGATCCGATCCGAATTCGAAATTTGTTTAATTACCCAAACCGGAGATTTCAATACTCGTTAAGGTTGGAGCAGCGTACCCGCGTATTCACTCAGCTCGCGCTGTCACAAAACACCACTGCTTTTGCCAATTGCAGGAGCACAGTCTTTACTACGAGAGAGCAAAGTAGAAATGTGATATGATTTTCATCTTCAACAACGCAACGAACGGCTCACAAAAACCAGAATATCCATATCACCATATCCCTAAGGCCATATACCCAAAATCCCAATATTCCCAAATAAGTCCTTTACTTGACTTGACTCAACACTAAGAACGTTCATAAGCAAACAGACGTCGAGAGTCGAGACGAGACACTCTAGTTACAAAGGGAGACTAGACCACCAGCAGAAACACGTAGTACATAAGATATCAAATCAACATGCACACGATACCGATGATACGTATATTGCGTATATGCATAATGTGTATGTATAAGCGCATTTAAGCAATGGAAATAGGGACCCAGCTCATTCCAATACACTTTAAAGGAGATGAACATTCTTCGATAAAATGTCACCAGGTCATGTCACGACAGGCCCAAAAACCTCTTAACATCAACTCATCAACATGTCCTTTGCCCAAATTTCGAATAATTTCCTGGAAAACGGGAATCATTTCTGGAAATTATGGGTAAAAGTGGATACGGCTTTGGATAAGTTGCATGATACAGGGTATATATATATCGGGCTCTTTTGATGCGTCATTCATTGTTTCGTCCCAAAATGTACATTTTTTCTTTTTTTAGGCATCTGGCATCAATTTCGCGCTGAGCACAGCAAATTTTTGAGGGGTGATGGGAGACCAGCGGCTACGTTCGAAAGGAGGGTGCCAGCTAAGTTTTAAGAAAAATGGGAATTCGGTTGTTTAGCAATGAGATATGAAAAATATTGACTAGTTTTTGGGATTTGTTTGGTTGGGATTTTTCAGCGAATCGTGTGGAATCCTCCAGAAGAAAAAAGGATGTGAGAATGTTTTGCTCATTAGGAATGATGTAAAAAGGATAATGTTTTCGAGAAAAGTTGCTTTGAGTGATTCTCAGAATATATTCGGTGCTCTGTTTGCATGTGCATTTTAGTTGAACGCTTTTGTGTGAGTAGGAAAGATCAAAAGTGCTTTAGGAAGGCGAAACTAAGTTTTACTGGAGATTAGCCATACTTTTGAGTGTCAGTTAGGAATATAGTGGAAAATTGTTTAGTTAATATAGTGCAGCGGCTTCCTGAAATTATTGAAGTGTTGGGGTTTTGGTGAAATTGGGCTTCCTGCTGTCCCATTGCCAGTTATAGGTTGTAATCAGAATCAGTCATCAGTAGTTGGTAGTCAGTAGAAGAGTCGGATTATTACGTACCTGGTACCTCCTTCTTATCTACGTACGTACGTGAGATTTTTCTTTTTGAAGGCATTTGATTGGAGTTGGAAGCTCGTTGCTCGGAATCCAAAATGAGTGATCTGGTAATTTGAACTACTTTTATGTTTTAGTGTTTAGTATTGTTCATTTATGGCATTGGCATTGATGATTGGTTGAAAATTATTCAATACCTAATATAAACATCGTTAAGTTGTAAGTGTAAATCTTTGTAAATAATCACGTTTATTGTGTGCTGTTTATAGGTTAATGCTTTGAAAGAGAAGGGTAACAGCGCCCTTAACGAAGGGAATTTTTGGGATGCTATCAAGCACTATTCTCAGGCCATTGAAGTAGATCCAACTAACCATGTCCTGTTTAGTAATCGGTCAGCAGCTCATGCTAAAGCCGGAAATTATGTGGATGCCTTGAATGATGGTGAAAAGACAGTGGAATTGAAACCGGATTGGGGTGAGTTAACGATCAACGATGGCAATTTTATCGTTGGAGAAGCTCTCGCTGCAAATCTATTGTTGGCTATAATTGATCATTTAAAGTTCATTCTTAAAGCACAAAATATGCTTCGGAATTTTTTGCAGGAAAAGGATACTCAAGAAAGGGTGCGGCTTTGGCTTATCTTCAGCGATATGATGAGGCGATAGCTTGTTATGAAACAGGAATAGCCTGCGATCCAAATAATGGCCAGCTACGACAAGGGCTAGAAGAAGCCAAGCAAGCAAAATCTCGAAAAAATGCCGGCCCAACTTCTAGCCTATTTTCTGATCCTGCTTTATTTGTTAAGTTAAAAAATGATCCCAGAACTTCGAAATGGATGGATGATCCGGAATATTTAGCATTAGTTAGGGAAATTCAGACAAACCCGCAATTCTTAAGGTAATCTTTCATAATTTACTGTTTGTTAATGTAATTCGTGTCTCAAAATTTTCACTCGTTTCATTGAAATTAAATGTTAAAAGTGGGGCGTAATGACATGTGGATTGTGTAATTTATAAGTATATGTTATTTTACACAGTGACAATACCAAAATTAGCGATCCAAAAGTGATGACAACATTAAGTGTATTGTTAGGGATGGAAATCGCTGACGGCCCCGAAGAAATGGATACCGAAGAGGCTCCTCCAAGATCCAAAACTCCTCCGCCACCACCAAGGAAAGAAACTGCACCTGAACCAGAAATACCCGAAGAGAAAAAGGCTGTAAGTTCTGTTGTGTAGCATAGGAAATGCATTTATGACTCGTGCAATGAGGAGCCTTTCATTATTACTAATAAATTATTCTTGGTCTAATCAATTATTGCTTATCTGTTTTCAGGCACTGAAAGAGAAAGAGGCTGGTAATGTCGCTTATAAAGCGAAAAATTTTGATAAGGCTATCGAGCAGTACAAGAAAGCATTAGAGCTCGATCCGACGGACATGACGTACAAGTTAAATATTGCCGCTGTGCACTTCGAAGTGAAGAATTACGAAGATTGCGTCAAAGAATGTCTGGATGCTATTGAGTTGGGTCGCGAAAACCGTGCCGACTTTAAACTTATTGCGAAAGCATTTTTGAGAGCTGGAAATTCTTATAAGAAAATGGGCGATCATCGAAATGCAAAGGTGTTTTATGAGAAATCGCTGAGTGAGCACAGAACCCCGGAAACACGATCTTTGTTGGCTGACGTGGAAAAACTCATCAAGGAAGATGAGCGAAAGGCGTACATTAACCCAGAGAAAGCGGAGGAGGAAAAGGAAAAAGGAAATGAGCTGTTTAAGAAGGGTATGTTGTTAAATATTGAAAGGCACAGATAAAGCACAGCTATATTATAGTGGTGCCATAACATTAAGTTAAACATCAATATCCATTGAATTTTCAATTTTCAGGTGACTACGCTGCGGCGATGAAGCACTACTCGGAAGCCATTGCAAGAAATCCCGAAGACGCCAAGTTGTATAGTAATCGTGCAGCATGTTATACCAAATTAGCTGCCTTTGACTTGGGCCTGAAGGATTGTGACACATGTTTAGATTTGGAACCCAAGTTTAGTGAGTGCTTGAAATATGTATAATTGTTCTGTTACTGTTGTAGTATGCTGCAGTCATTTCATATTTTATCATTACAGTCAAGGGATGGATCAGGAAAGGAAAGATATTACAAGGGATGCAAGATGCTGGAAAAGCTATGACTGCCTATCAAAAAGCTTTAGATTTGGATCCAAATAATGCTGAAGCTGCTGAAGGTTACCAGCAGTGTATGATGGCTCTTCATTCCAACCCTGAAGAAATGAGAAAACGAGCCATGGGCGATCCTGACGTTCAAGCTATACTCCGAGATCCGGCTATGCGTCTAATTTTGGAGCAGATGCAGAGTGATCCTAAAGCATTACAAGAGTAAGTGATGCTACGAATAATATTCAATTCGAATTTAAGTTATTTTTACAGAAGTATTAACGTTTCGTATTGGTTTAATTACAGCCACCTTAAAAATCCTGATATTGCACAAAAGATTCAGAAGCTCCTGGACAGTGGTCTGATCGCAATCCGATAAAACTTGAACATCGATTCAAATAATTTTTCTTAGTAGTCACTTTCATTTCATGTTAAGAATACTTTCTTGTCAATGATAATTAATGACTTGTCTTTTATAACTATTTAGTTTTACTAGATTTACAGATCATGCTGATGCTAGAAACAATTATTTTCTACTTCTACCTTTAAAACTAAATAATCGAAAACTTAATTATTTCAAGATATTAATTAATCCAAGTATCGTTTGTGTCGGAATGTTTGTTTATCACGATTATTTCAAACTGCTTTCAATGTTATCAAAAGACGCTGCCTCTTTCTGATGACGTATACACATCACTGCGAAATAAATGATAATAATTATGATTAAAAATGAATTTTTGGTGTTTGTAATAAATCATTCCAATAACAAATTACTTGTCATGGACTAAACACTCACCAACTCACATACACGCTTAGCATAGACTGTCTAAGCTGTGTTATACTGAAATTCTGAATTATTAGTAGTTATTGTTATTATTATTAATTGGTTTATATTTAATTATAACACGCCAGTGGCCGACACACAATTTTATTATAGACATCTTAGGATATATATAATACATATAATATGATGTAAATAAATTATATATACAAATTTAACTTGGTAGAAGCCCCGATTATGGTGACTTCTCCAAATTCTGAATTAGTATTCCCTACAGGGTCGCCACTTGGGTTATGTCTGCTTAGTCGAGCTATGTTAAGAATTGGGGAAATTGGAAGGTTTATGATTGTAATTATTGTTATCAATATTAGTAGGTTGATCTTGTTGATTTTCGTGATTACGGGCTTGACTTCTTATCAGCTCCTGTTTAATTATTAGCTCATTCACTAGCCGTTGTTCTCGTTGGATTTGATGGCGAAGTTTTCCTGGCATGTCTGGGATAATCCAGCATAGAATAAGTATCATAACTGCCACAATGTTCTGTACACACACAAGTCATAGCATAACAAGTACATTATCAATTATTTCTGTAGGTTCATAAGTATCTCAATCTAAATCCTAAATCTATAATATTTAGAAACTTTACTTCATAAAGTAGTACAAATACCACACGAGCCAACCAGATTTTCCAGTGGGTTTCTGTGAATTCGTAATTGCTTCCACCACGATTCACCCGGTACGTAGAAAAACTGAAAGAATTTAAAAAAACGCTCAGGTATAAATTACAGTTGTCGTTCGACCAGTTAATATGCAAAACAGTATAGACTTTTAGAAAGAATTGTAGTACTAGCATGAATCCGTGTTGCTGTCCCCAGTTCGCAATAAGACATCAGGATTTGGCTTAGTGTCATTCTCAAAATGAGCTGTTTTAAAGGAAGTTAGAGAATTGTTCAAATAACCCTTCAAGGTCCCATATCGTGGATCAGTTTGGTCCAGTAGAAAATACCGATACATGAATTTGGGGATGAAACTTGATGTCATTGCTATTATGCATGCCTAGAATTGAGAATAGGTGCGCATGCATTCATCATTGCACACAAAGTACACAAAAGAAAGCGTTACATAAGTACAACATTGAGTTTATAATAGGACAGCAAATAAGAAAGTATATGCTGGATAAACTCATACTCTTAACACATTGATGAATTGCTTACATTCGAAATTACTGAAACTTTCACAATCCCGTTAATAATATCAGACCAAACACCGATATCCTTCACTCGTATCCCAACTGGTCTTCGGTAATGAGTGAGCATTTTAGTGGCGTCCACACGCAACTCAAAGATGTTATTTATAAGCGCAAACAGTGGGGCTAAAGGGAAGGCTGATACGAATATTGTTAAAAAGCCGAACTGCAAAACTGGAAAGAAATTTCATTGCTAAAGGTTTCCCAGAATGCGAATGTATTCTTTCGAACAAAAATCTAGTCTAGTACATAGGAGATATACCCATTTCTAAATATTCATCTGTCAAAGAATAAGTTCCCCATTGTAAAAGGTCATAGTCTCTAGCCCATTGAGGTAAAGCTGATTTCGATGCCTTCCGTGAAGGTGCAAGTGTGTCATCCGTTGGCGTAGTCGCCACTTTTAACCTTTGAGATGCTCTGTTTATAAATCTTCTGGCCACTCTGCAGATTAAAGAGTTAATTATTTTCTTTTACTGCATACACCAATATAAATCGTACTTATACTTCATTAAGAACCTTACGGAACAAATGCTTCAAAGATCATGCTTTTAGCTTGTTTTCCAATCATGATAACAGCTAGCTGTATACATAATTCGGGCATGCAGCTTATTCCGCACTATTGGTAAAAAATGTGTTGTAGGTGAGCAAAGATCTGTATACATGTTTCAATCATCTTTGACTAAATGAGCTTACTTCTTCTTGTCGCAATTTTCCAAAGACTCGAATATACCTATTTGGAGCTCCTGTAAATGCACCTTTAAAGAAAGCAACGTAGAAAATTGAACTATAGTTGTTCATAAATTCTAATAGGTAGATCTTAAGGGAGTAGCTTGCTTCGAATTCTTGTGGCGTGCGAGGAAATTCCATTTCTGTTAACCGTTCTGCAAGTCGTTGATAAATCTACAGACATAACAAAAGCAAATCCATTCCAATAAAATTCTCAACAAGATGTACATACTTATTGATGCGTATTTTTTTAATTAAAAACTTTACAGACCCTTCCAAACAGCATAATGAACGTCAAATTGAGAAATGCAGCAGATATACTGACCACCAATGGAAGCCACGCTAAATCATGTTCTCCAGTATTAGGACCGCTGTAAAGCTCCGATAAAAATAAGGTGATCCATATCCTGTATACTATTACCCCAACTAGAACTGCAACAGCTAAGAAGACCTAAAAATAGAATGTTACATTGTGTGAAACACGCAACCTCTCGTCCCATATTGTCAAAACTTAAAGAAATCGAAGTCTTTTGCATACGTAGCGAACCTAGGGTCATACCAAGAATAAAACCGTTGAGTAGCTGAACATGCTGAACGGTAGCCTTCGCTTCCAAAATGGAATTCGAAGGTCAAAATCATATCTCTTTTTCTCATCCTCTCCCTCTGTTCCACCAGTTCCAGCAGGAAACATTTCTTTCAAGGCTGCAATATATTCAGGTCTTGGAGTATAGTCCTTCAAATCAAAGTTGGTCAAATCCCACTGATGAGCTATTGTAGCCACATACCGTTTCCAAAATTCCAAGAAAAATGCAGCTAACCAGAATAAAATACAAAAGGACCAAATCGTTCGAAGTAAGTACTGCATATTAGTTGAATATTTAATAATTAAACTGTAATATTAAAACTAACAAACAACAAATAAATGTGAACGAAAAATACGATTTGTCAACTTACTCCAAACGGACATTAGTAGTGCAAAAGCTACGGTGAAGTCATTGTCAAACAAGTGAGATATTTTGGAATAACCACATTTCTCCGACAGTTTCCAATAACTGCATGTATGGTCACACAATGGGCACATTTTGTACTCCTGAGCAGTGTTGCAGACGTCCATTCTGAAATACATACATAAAATCTAATGATACTACCGTATGTATGCAAAAGTCATCCTCATAGGTCGGATTGAATCAATTTGGGACAGAATGGCTTACACAAGAGGGTCATTGATGATAGAAATTAATCCATAGAAGAAACAAATTAGTCCTAACACCGCTGCATACACCAACATCGTGGTGTAGTAGCCTAACCATGTGAAATACAGAGCTATATTGACCCCACAGTAGCTTTTTATCTCGTCTAATGGCTGATGTTTAAAACACTGGGAAAGTCTTGCCCAGTGCAAATAAAGAATGTTTCGTGTAGAGTCTTTAGACGTAATTTGTCCCTGCAATGATAATTATTATTTAAAATGCCTTTATCAATAACATTGTAACAAGTTCATAAAAACCAAAGTTCTTACATCATGGAGTGGATACGCAGCATTATAAAATTGCTTTTGTATTAGTCGCTCGTAGCCAAATCCAAACGCATCCAGTTCCAACTCTGCTTTAGATTTATATGCAGTCCTCTTCAAAATGAATTGTACCACCCGAGCTCGAATAGAAATAGGAAAAATCTCATCCATGTTGGATTCACTCACGTCAAACCTTTAAGTGAAAGTTCACATCACAGAACAGGATTTATGTTCTCAGATTTATCAATGACATTTGGGATTGTAATATGGAAAGTATAATTTAAATCATACATACAGATATTCTTTATCCCTACTATAAATCTCAGTCAGTTTCCTGCATTTAGGTGGGAACACCTCAGGGTCCACGCTTATGCATTTTCGCATCCTGCTGCAGAAATTAAAGAGCGCTATGAAAGCGTCTGATCTGTCGCTTAAACGTGGCTTGACTTCTTCACAATCTGGAATCTGCAACAATATTTTAGTTAATCACTTTCACCATCAGCAGTAGACATGGATAATAATTTATGCAGTCAAACCCATGAAAATCAGTTTAAAAAATAACAGGAAAAACATGGAAATGGAAAAAGAGAACTGTTTGTGATTTTGTTACCTGTTTTATTGGCAACCTCAACCTCAGAATTTCACTGTATCTTTTCAATACTTCTAGTGGAGCCCATATTTTCACGACGTGAAGGGAAGGTGTAATGTCATTGTTTTCCCAGTCCAACAACAAACCTTCCTCCTGAAGATTGAGCTCGAAAATGCTCCTTCTCTCAAATCCATCCGGACTCATCGCCACTTTAGATGTCTTATCCCAGATAAGTACGAAATCGGGGCTTGTATTTTCTGTTTGTACTCGTTGGGGCAACACGGGAATCGGAATCGTTTCATTTTCTGTTTGTATTCGTTGGGGCAACACGGGAATCGGAATCGTTTCATTTCCTTGATTTTCCTCCATTTTCTCTAATGAACACTACTAATTTGTAATTAGTTTTGCCACAAACTTCTAGGCTGATTTATTACCACACACTCTTATGCAACTTTCCACTTGGGTATCCATTTGCAGACTGACACGACGAAGACCCATGTCTCGTGCCTACCTTTGCGTGTCTGGGATGTCCATTACATTCTTCAAAATTATGATATGTATGCTCAAAATAATGCAAAAACGTTGAAAACTTAGGCAACACTTCGTTTTACAAAGAGTAACAGGTATATCTCTAGTCTATAGTGTACTGTGGTGGAAGGAAAGTTTGCTCCCCACCGGTCGAATATTAGTCACGCATTGTCATGAGTGCCTGACATGCTGGATTACTTTAAAAATTACATACGCTTTGCAGAATTACTCTTCCACACTGGGCTGAAATTTTTCGCAAACTTGCAGTTTACTCCCAGCCTCGTGAAGTGAAAGCAGTCATTATTATAAAGCAGTGTGTTATTGGGTGAAATATTTGTAAGGAGGTTGATGACCACGTTGTTTTCCTGGGGGAAAGTGTGGCATGGCTCTCTGGTCGATATTCCTGTTTTATGGTCTCACTTCGGTTATGAAAAGTAAATACATATTTGAGTGGACGGTGAAAGGAATGGTGGGACGTGGCATGTTTGGCTGGGCATTCAGTGTAAATGCATAATTCGTAAGTTTGGGTTTGCTTTTACTGGCACAAATAAACATACACATGCCGAATGCCGACACAAAGCTGGGTGCTGCTGCTGATAGTCATCTCTTCCTAATTTTATTGCGTTTTAGTGATATTGGTAATAGGATTCCTATTTATATTTTGCATTCCATGATATTGATGGATGATAGACGGCATACTATGAAAGCTCTCATTTCTTGCAAAATGATGGCTTTGTGTGTTTTGTTGGAAGATGATTATAAAGGTAGCTTATTGTTGTTGCAAATTACATATTCATATTATATTTTCAATCCTTGAACTTGCAAAAAGCTTATTGATTTTTGAATGTAATATAAAGTAAGTAAAGTGGATATGAAAAACTGTGTTCGCCAATGCTCATGTTATTTTCGAATACATGGATGGAACAATTTTGTTTCTAATTTGGATGAAACCTGAATCGAAAAGGAGAAGACTTGGGGAGTTGATTGATGACATGTTCAATAGTATGATCCCCAAGTGGGCTTGTAAATTACAATGCACATTTTGACAATAATAATAGCATCCGATGGGTCGATATTATATTCAATTCGATGCATATTAACCAACTTGACACTTGATAACTGTCCCAAACTACATTAATGGTACTGGCAATGGGTATGATACTGTGTGGTACTTTTGACTTCACATACGATCAAACAAAAGGTCTCACCCTAACAAAGATACTGTCATGTGCAGTGCTTTGAAAGGATAAATTGTAAAATTCAGAATTACTTAATATAATGGGTTTGTGTGTGTGGTAGTATGCTTACCTTCGGACCAACTATGAGCTATACCCAATGATATATTGTTTTTAAGCAACACACGTTGTTGCAATGTAAGACGACACGCTGAAAACTAATTGACGAGTTAAAAAACTGAAGATACGATATACATTTCCAGTAACGGCACAATGCAAGGCATACATAGTGGAATAAGTGTTAAAAATGTTTTGGTAAGGGTTTACGTTAACAATTTTCATTGAGTTGATTGTCACTGATGACTGTCACATATGATATAAAAATTCTTGCGGTGAACGACTACATGATACAAAGCGAGTAAGTACATAAGTGCAATGAAAGCGAAGTAGTTTTGGGCAACTTGAGACTATCTAAAATTTGGTTGAAGAATCGGGCTAACTGGAGGTGGAGATTGTTTCATGTTACATAAATACTGAGTTATATTACGTTATTCAAATGCACTTGCACGTCCGGATAGAAACCTTTGAAATCGTTGAATTGGGTAGTAGATAAAACTTTTCCACTTATGACTTACGTTATTACATCGCACATTATAATCTTTTCACAATTATTTTCAACAAATTGGCTCTTTGTGAAACTAACTTTCCAGCAACGAAATTTCTTACGATTTGGACATATGTTTGACTGCATCATAAATTGGGAAACTTATCAAAACACATTCATATTTGTGAAAACGAAAGCTATATATTTTCATTTCAACACTTCGAATGTTACAATCAAAATAACTTTCGTATGTAGAATGCATTTGTATGTAATTAAAATGTAGAAGTGGAAGTAGCCGTGTTTCCAAAATGTAGTCTCGTCTGTGGCTGGAGTCACAAAAGTATAAAAAAAACTTCCGCAATAACAGTGAAGAGATGAGGAAAGAAAGCTTTGGAAACTATATACGCAACTTCGCATGCAAAATGAGAAAGCAAAAGTAGGGCATGAATGAGAAATAAACAGGAAGTGCACAACATCAAGTTTTTTCCTGTTGGTTTGGAACTGTTTGGTTTCATAAGCAAGCTAATTTCGTGTGCATAAAATCAGCTTAATTTTGATCTAAAATGTTGATAAAAGTTCATACCTTCTGGATGCGCACATGAGGTAAATCTACTTACACAAAAAGGTATTACAGCATTAAATTTCATTGAACTCAAACAAACAAAAAAGTCCCAACACGGAAGAAGCATTTTCCTTACACTATTGTGGTTTTGGAACTTATGGAGCATATATTAAGCGAGTCGCGTATAAGATGTTCAGACGAAGAAATATAAATCTCAATCGCTCTACGGCTGTCACGCAAGCCGAAAGCGTTAAGTTTTTTTGCATCTTACAAAGTGCACGACCTAAACATACGGTTTCATAATGGCTGCAGATACACCAACTAATACCCCGATCGATAGTTCACCTGTGATTCTTGAACTCGTGGACTTTGACATGCGAGGACTGTCTGAACCAATCCGTTATCTTCTGCAGTACCTAAAGCTTGACTTCAAAGATACCCGGATCCGTTTCAAAGGGGCAGGAGCGGACTTTGCAGAAAATTGGTTGGAGCAGAAGTACAATCACTCGTTGGACTTCCCAAACCTTCCGTTTTTCTCTGACGAAGAGGTGAAAATCACAGATTCACTTGCCATCATAAGACACATTGCAAGAAAACACAATTTGGCTGGAGAAACATCGAAGGATATTGCAACAATCGAGATGGTTGAAGGTGCTGTAAATGACTTAAGATGGGGCTTCTTTGTTCTTGTGTCTGCACCAAACTACAGCAGCATTGTTGAAGACTACAAACTCACAATTCCAGCCCGACTTGGGGAACTAAACAACTTCATAAAATCGAATCAATACGTTGCTGGTTCGAAAATAACTTATGTGGACTTTCTAGTATTCGAGACTCTAGATTGGTTCCGAGAGCTGAGTCCTGAAAGTTTTGAAGACTCTGCAGTTGAAAATTTGAAGGCTTACATGACCAGAATTGAAGCAATTGCAGAAATTAGAGATTACAGAAACAGCGATGAGTTCAAGAACAGGCCATTGTTCTCTCCAGTTGCACACTTTGGCTACTCCAAAGATGCATCGTTTACGCCCATCATTTTCTCATACAGGAATTTTGTTGCCAAATATCCTATTGACGTTGACGAGTATTTTTACAGCAATTAGAAGGCTTTATTATGAAACCGAATTACATAGCATCTTCTTAAAACTAACTTTATACATCATTATAAGTACATCCAATTATTGTGTTTTATTTTGTTGACTTTTTTTTATTGACTTTTGTGCTTTTACACAACCTTGCGTGCACGACATTCTATACAAGAAGACGATGACGATATGACTTATCTCGACCAACTTATTTACACTTTCAGAATAATATGTTACAATTACAGAAACTTTAGACTTAAAAACAATTGACTAAAATACTACCAGTGACTGACCACATTAAAAAATGACAGAAAGACATTAACAATATTGACAAAACGGACTGTCACACTTAAATAGACAACAAAAACCAAGTGTAACGAACAACATGAGTAAACGAACGGACTAGTATTTAAGGTTAGCAGCACTATTTGAATAAATATAATAATTTACTTGGAGTTGAAGGTAAATAAAATGAAACCTTATATGTCGAAGGAAAATATTCTCCAGTACGGTAGTTCCTTTTTGTCACAAAATGGTCACGAAAAATATTTCTTGAACTAGAATTTCAAATAAATAAAAAAACATGTTATTGAATTAATTATTACATAACTGCTAGTTCCATCAACATTCTATCTTTTATTATCACCAATTACCGGTAATAAGCTTGACGCGAGAAGCATATACTTCGCCTTCCGGTCCAAGTTTGGAATAAAATGAACCGCAAACACTTTGTCATTAATTCCCAACTCTGGCCAAGCTTTATACGACATGCTTCCTGAAGGTGTACCATCCAAGTTCTGAAAGGACATGTTGACATCCCCTCCCATAAAACAACTGCAGAACGGAACACATCCTAGGCTTATCTTGAGAAGCTGTTTCCAATCATCCTCCAATGTATAGCCAAGCAAACCGCTTACTTGACGAAACTTTAGAATTCCAGCTCCATCAATTTCACAGTGCTGATCCTACAAAATTAAACGAATGTACAGATTACCCCATGAATAATGAATAAAATAACCAATTGAATAAATGTTCGATTTAACGAATGCACTTACAAAGATTCCATAATACTTGAGTCGTAGCACTCCAGATCCTCTGCTCCTTAAGTAGAGCACAAAATGGAGTGTTCTAGAACTTTCTTGACATCTTCCAAGTAAAAACCCTGGATTACCCTTACCGTCCAGCACCTCATAAACCTTGGCCAATTGTGTGGATTCGGGAATACAACCTTAAATGTTAAAAAAAGGTTCTCAACTTACCCATGTTCTAAGCTTAACATTCGACTTTAATAATTAATAATACCAAAAGTTGACCTACCTGTTGGAATGGTCTGCTCCGTATTCCTAATTAGCAGTTTATCAGTATTAACAAAGATATCTTCTAATTCCTCAACAAAATTGTTGACAGCCAATTGGACGGCACTTGTTGTTGTCACTAAAAACGATGAAGGGGTATGTACAGAACAGACAGTAATAAAAAATGTTGAGTGATCTTATTCTTAAAGTGTATTGCTAATTGCATAAGTATCTTGTCCTTCATACCTGATTGTTTGGGCTTATCTGGGGGCTTAGGCGATTCTCCACTAGCAAGCAAAGATGAACCTTCATTTTCACCGGGATTCATGATTCATTGCTTGAGCAAACACTTCTTCACCTGAGACCTAATTTTGTATTACAACACACATGTCATTTATCTCTCTATTGAAAACTTATTTTCCTAACTTTATCTACTAAAAATCTAATGAAACATTGTGGATTTGTATGAAAGATTTCTGTTTATAGTAGAACAGAGTGGCATTGATCATCTGGAGAATGCCCTTGCCACACACATGCACATGTATTTGTATGATCAGAGCCCTGGGGGTACATAAATGTTTACATCCTTTCATCCCACACGGGCTATGCTTTTCATGATTGAGAAATATTATAGTGATGTGATGTTTATGAACCCAAACACATCTCTAAAGCTCAATATCTCACTTGCACTTCTCAGATATATAAGAACAAATGGAACGGTCTTACTCAAACTATGAATCAATGAATCTCATTTAAAAAAAAGTAACAACATACGTAAGTACAAAATAAATCAAACCATTATCTTTATGCGCTCACAAAAGTTATATGAACATTTTATTTCGCATGTTGTCATTACCTTTAAATATTTAGCAAATAATTCTTTACATAGTGAAAGTGAACACAAGCGTATTTAAGCGTAATACGCAATACATAAAAATCGATGAATTATTAATTTTAATACATAGTTCAAAGTTAAGATATATTAACACAAACGGTACAAGTTAAAATCTCTTCTTTCTTCACTCTTGGTCAATTACCAATTATTAATAGATCAAAATTACACTGAATTGAGCACTGTTGAGTACATGCAACATGATAAGTAAAAGTGCATGCTTTAAATATTATACAAAAACTAATTTCCAATTTCGCCTAATAGAATACATATTACTCCGAATTACTTAAGTACATGTAAAAAGTAAGCTATTTGAATACCACATAATCCTTCCTACAACGAATAACGAACGAACTGGACAACATTAACGAGCCTCACTTTCCATTAGTATCAGAATGATAGCCATTACTATAAAGTTGGGACATGTGACTGTTAGATCTAGGAATAGATGAAGATCTCGTAATATTATTGTAAAATTGAGTTGTGCTGGTGGCCATCCCGAAACGTGTTGTTGATGCAGTGTAATTTCCGGAGCTGCTACTTGTTGTGGACCGTGATCTATTCTCGTGAGAAGTCTCCTGAATTGTACTTAGGTTTCTGAAATTGAAAAAAGCGTCAACGCAAAAAATATAATATGTACAGCAAGCAGAAAAAATATCAATATAATACAACAAAACAAACAAGCGGAGCGGAGATCCAAGATCTACCACAGTTATAATTTGTCAACATTCTTTACAAGGAGCATTAAATTGAAATTGGAGTCTACGCGTTATAAGCTTAATTTACTGTAAACGGGTATTCTTAATATCATGTATACGTACATACAATGGAAGAACAAGGCTCATCATTTGATCGACAAGACCAATACGTAGGGGTTTAAGATTTTTAATACTACATCATTTATTTAAAGCTAATTACAGAGATTTAATATCGCATGATTAAATTCAAAATGTAGGAAGAAAATCTTTTTGTGATCATTCTAACTTAATGAAATCTTGCTGCTGGCGCTTGATGACATAAAGGTGAATGAACAAACTGAGAAAAACCTACAACGTGAACGTAAATAATGTACCGAGGATGTTTCATAAGGGTTCACTCACATTGCTGGGTCTGGATCATTAAGAACAGAGTTATAACGTAACATTCGGGAAGCCCCATTTTGAATGTCGGAGGCAGCGGGCTCCTCTGTGTATAATTGAAAATTATTGGTCGGAAGATTTTTAATCTTCTCTGGCGTAGAGTTGGTTAATGGCCTAGGACCCAGAGAAAGTGCGCATGTGAGATTAGAAATATTTAAATCAACTCCAGTTTGCTGATGCCTTCTTATCATGATTTCTTCGTCAGAATCGGAATCGTTTCCCTGTTAAAATAATTGAGAATTCATATTCAGTTCAGTATTTATTTGGGAACAGTAATTTATTAATTTATATGGGACTTACATTTGCTCCATAATATCTCCGTTGCGAACTGTAGTACGTTTCTGGAACAGGGTCTCGGGAAACAGGATTATTACTTGCTGTTTCGGCAGTTGAGCGAACATTATCATTCCTTGGGATAGAAACGATTGATTTCCTTGAAGGAAGAACAGGTCTAAGAAACTGCAGAAAAAAGTTTTACTCATGTAGTCGCAAAACGAACATGCTTGTCTAATGCATGAATTTTAAAATATCAAATCATGTGAATGAATACGACTGCATCGACTTACGTTTTGGTTGATTTGTATCCGTTCCGGCGTTGTTTCTTCATGCGGCACAAAAGCAGGCTCAACCTCGCCCATTGGGTCTCGACGAGCGGAACTAGCGGTAGCCACCTGCGGTTGCGGAGGTAAATTCTCGGGTAACATATGCAAGCTTTTCATGACATCATTTCTCTTGGTGTTGGCAAACAAGTTCACTTTATATGGATTTGGTTTTGAGAAGCTTTCAGAAACGCTCTCGTACAAAGACAATTTTTTTATCCCAAAATTGTTAAAGCTCGGTGGGGGGATGTCAAAATCATCAGGAGGTGCAACAGGAGTTATATTCATCATCATATCATTGCCTTTAAGATTATCTGCCAATCCCTTCCTTTCATGGACGGATTGATTATAACATATGGAGTTTGCATTTCCCAAATCCGGCAAGAACGAATTAGCGGCGATTGTATTGTCACCACTGTGAAAACGGCTAATTTCTGCAGTGCATTGCTCCCCGGAAGATGATGAGACATAATTTACATTTCTTTGGACATCAACGTTGACCATGGTTGGCTTCTTTTCAACCACAACATGCTCATAATCCGACGTATTATCCTTTCGAACTTCTGCCTCCCTAGCCATTTTCTCTTCAAGAGCCTCATATTGCTTCTTGTAGTAGTTCAACTCATTTTCCAATTCGTCTGATTTTTTTAGTCTACTCTTCAATTCATTTATCTCTTCTACCAAGCAATTCTTTTCTCTATGAAACTGCGATTCTCGAATATTGTTACTTGTAGAACACTGAGTCAATTGGCTCGTCAGATTTTCGTTTGCGTATTCCAGCTGCTTGATCTTCTCTTCCTTTTGCATAAGCTTTAAATCATTGAGGTTTACTTGATCCTTCAGTTTTTCTTCCAGAATTTTAACATTCTCTTTTAATTTCTCCACCTCTCTGCGCAATAATGTTTTTTCGTTGTTTTCCCATTCGGCTTGTTTTTGCTTTTCTTCACTCTTTTTCAAATACGCAATTGCTTTCATCATCATGCGATTAACTTTCCTCCTTCCTGGTACCAGGGGCTACATAGTGCAAAAACATTTTCAGTTAGACTGACGGATTTCATTGAGGCTAAGCTTATATCAATTGAAGCTTTACGATTGCTATTGCTGCTTATAATTAGATAGTTGATATACCTTGTATTTTATATCTTCAAAAACATCCTTCTTGTCGAAATCTTGACTTTCATCAACGTCGTTGTGGCGGGCATGCGATATACCAGACACATTGCGACTTTGATAATCTGGCTTTGAGGGATTTTGACTGTCTGTGTTTAGCTGAGGATGCGTTTCTTCCGTGACTTCAGTTCTTTCTTTCAGTGCTCGTTTACTCACTTCATGAGGTTTTTCCAGTTTGGATGCTGGGTAGTGAGACACAGGCTCTTCTTCGAACACTGCAAAATTATACGAACACCAATAATGACTGACTCTGACGAATCCATTCCTGACATATCTTTGTTTGCCTCTAAGCGCATTGCATCGCATAATAGTTTACTTACACTTAAGTTTTTCTGGAGGTTCCGGGATTGCAGGATTGTCCAAATGAGTGGATCCAGTATTCCACCTCGTTGGCTCCATGTGATTTTCGCGGTCGTAATCTGCTCTCTCCACGCTGAAAAGACTGTTTGTTGCGACATTTTGCTGAAGATTGTCTCTCTCGTTTACCTGATGTGGAGCAACATTCTCTTCCTGAAAATGTTTTCACAAATATTTTAAACTGCAAAAGATTTATTCTTAGCACTAAAAACTGAAATGCCTCTTCCTCATATGTTCGGCTTTACATTGTAAACATGAACTCTTGTCGGAGGCATCTTATTATTCTGCCTATCGGTTGCAGGAGCAGCTGGTGGTAAATCTCTTCGTATAGTTATAGCTTCATTATTTCTCCCAACAGTAGGAACAGATGACGCAAAATTTCTCATTCCATGGAAGTCTCCTGATGAACCCTCTTCTAGCGTCTTCGCGTACTTTTCAGCCCAGCGGTTTTGGATATGCCTGCAAAATTAATAATTTTATTACATTCCAAACAAGTAACCTTTAATACCATGATAATATTTCCTCGTTCAATTTTGAGGCTGCATTGTAACAACACCACTTTTATCTTACGTTAGCATTTCTTCTAGACTACATTTTGGCTCAGCATTCTTTTGGATCCCCTTACGAAGAATTTCGGATGCATTTTTTTCATCACCTTGTGCTTCATAAATTTCTGACAGTCTTATATACATCGAACTGACTAAGTCGCCTATGCCACCATCTTCTAAGAGATAACGAAGCATTTTCAACTGTTGGAAGGTATCTGGCATTACTTCAACCTAAAAAAATAATTATTGTTCACAATTGTTTACGATTTGGAGGCAATTGTATATACGATGCCTTTTAGTCTTCAGTCTTCATTAATACATTCGACATAATAAACATCAACTTACGGATTTCAAAACTAACTCAACGTATCTCCTATCATTTCTATAGTTGTCATTATTGATATTCAATTGAACAGCTTTTCTCATAGCATCTTTGAATTTAGCGTTGACCTTAGCATTCATGACAGGGAAGTGTTGCTGTATGTAGCGTATAAGGTCAATCCATGGTTGTAAGGGGTCGTCTCCTGTCTGCTTTCCAGCAATCTCCTCCAGTTTTCTGCACATAAAAATAGGCAACGTAACGTTTAACATTCAACATTCATACTAGAACAATTTGATAGGCCAAAACTCACAAGTTAACAGATTTTGACATAATTGACTTAATTAAGAATTTTAAAAAGTTACTTTTATCCTTATCGTTTTTATCTTACCCGATTTGTTCCCAATGATGAGCTTCCTGCTGCTGATCATTTGCCCCACTAAAAGCAGGTAGTGATTCCGCCAAGTAAGCCATTCTACGACCTGATGATAATGGTTGGATATTTTCTTTCGATAGCTCCCACCCACCGCTACTCATATTCAAAATCTTTAATCCTATTTGCAAGGTTCAACTTTAGGAAACCTCAAACTTCTCCGTTCCCTACACGAATTACGAACGTTGAAAGTATAGAAGAGGTGCTCAGTGGTGGTAAGGGTTAAAATTCAACAATTCGAACTATCAACTATATTCAATATTACAATATTCAATATTACTCATTCAATGTTCAATGTCAACTTTTCCCTATTTTCTATCCAAAATGGTCAGTACTTTGCATGTAGTAGTCGCTACTTGATAACAAAACAATCAACCTAACAAAATTCACTTTGAATTTGAACAATTAAATCCAACTTTAGAAGTAAAATTATAACAAATTCAAAAAAATTATAGCCTCTCCGAGCACAAACACAAATTCTTACGTGTCATAGTCCCACAAAAACATAAAAAACTAAATACAAAATATGAAATGCTAAGAAAAATAACTTTTCTTATTATCCAAACCTCAACAAGTGCCTTTCTGTTTCTCAGCTCACTTTCTTGTGATGCACAAAAATCATAAGGGAACTCATAAAAACTCGGTCAACGGACAAACAAAGCAAACGGTGCTGCATGCAGGAGGTATATCTATAGTAAATGTACACAACACTTTTAGGCATTTGTTTGGGGCTCTATCTTCTATCCTATATTCCTATACCTTTGCCTGCCGCTTACAAGATTCAATTTTGTATATTATGCCCATCCCACTATGTATATTTTCCATGAATACGGAATCTGTATACCATCCACATGATCCACAGAAACACATATCAAATATACATAAGTTCAATGCAATCGCTCCTATATTCAGATTTAACAACATCGCAAGGGTGGCATATATGCATATAACTTGAGTAAAATATACATAAGAGACATAAAGCATTATATAGTTCTTCTTTTAAGCGTTCTTTCCTATGAATTTTGATGCATCATATTATCACATACATTTTTCTTGGTTCGATTGTAAAAATGAGTAGAGTTGTGTCTTCTTGCATCGAAAAAGATATGATGGTATGAAGGATCTTTCGGGATATTTATATATATACTTAAACATGCTTGCTTTACAACCTTCTGGATATTTATATTTATTAAAAAACTTTACCCTGCTGGACATGGACAGAAGGAACGAGATTGTGCATAGTATTGTGGTATGTTGCAAGTTACCCCCTAAAATGGCTTAGAGTTTTATAAATGTACATGCAAAAGTTAGATTATGTTAGGCTGAAGAACTTCTCTTCTGGATCCTACTTCGTGGCTTACTTTTGCATTGTCTTTTGGAGGTAGTGGTAATGGTATAATAGTACTTGCAATTGCAGTAGGATAGCATATAACGCTGAGCTCCATACTGAAAGCAAAGTAAAGCCGAAGTTTCAAACGAAGCCCACTTGCCTTTTCGTTATCAGTGTATAGCTAAACGAAGCTCTGAAAACAACATTGGATATTATGGGATAAACGGGATATATCAATAGCGAAGAGGACTGAAACAACGTTGTCCGTGCTCTCCATGTATTTCTACAATCCATGTATGTAGCAACAGGAACGGATGTTACATGTAAATGCATTTTACTTCTTGTGCCTATTATACCTAAAACCGAGTCACAAAGTAGATTATATGCATAATATGGCATAAGAAGCTTCAAAATACTTCAAATATATGTATGCATACGATGTGTGAAGTGCTTAAAAAAGTACGCATCAGCATCATTCACTCCTATCCTGTGTATATTCCCCGTGTTGGCTCCCTCCCTCCCCAATGATATGTGTATTTCCCAGAATCAATAAATCTCCTTCTTCTGTCCACCGTCATTGATAGTTTGAGATAAAAAAACATGTACATAATGCAAAAAAGACGGCTCAAACATTAATAATATTATGATACTGATAGTTTAAACAGGAGTACGACTCATTAGGTATAAAAAAAATTTAAACCCGGGACACAATTTTCGTCAAAATTGTCATTGTTTGGAGAAAGGAGCCTAATTGTACCTTATATTCTCATTCTGTTACATCGCATCTAATATATCGCTATAGTCTAGTGCAGTGATGTGTTGTGCAACATTGCAAACATGATTACAAGATATGAATAGTGCGCTCGCGTTGTAATTTCCTTACACTTTTCATTTTGTGCTTACATAATTAAAGATAAAGGCAAACACTACAAAATTGCAAGGAAAAGCACAATGAATTGTAGGTGGACATTTACAATGCAATGCACTGATAGATAAACCTATCTCAACAAAATAAAACTGCAGCCAGCGATCTGTAACTACTGAAACGAATCTAAAATGGGGTCATCTGAAACGATAACTCTGAACCCAGCGTTGGTTCAGAAGATTCAGAAGTGAGTAAATAAATGCATTACTTTAAGAGTGTAATACATTATCATAGCCTGAATTTGAGCTTTCAATATTATGTGTGATTGTTTCAGCTACATGAATGATCCAGTTTACCGAGAAACTGTAGAAAATGCAGCTAGCTACAATGCCCGGTTGTCTTCTGAACGTACAATGCGACTCCCGTTTCTGGATTCGCAAACTGGTAAATGCCCCATCCACATTTTCACTGCTTTTGAAGCCATGATAGTAACAGGAAGACTTTTCATGTTGGAATCTCTATTTGTTTTGCGTAGGGGTTGCTCAAAACCATTCCAATTTATTTATGGATCCTCGTCAACGCCTCCCGGGTTTGAGGGAAGGTCAAATTTACTCTTATCCTTCAAAGATGATGGAGAAAAAAGCGCCGCCAGTATTTAATAAATTTTATGCAACCAAGATATCCTGTAAGAACGGAAAATAAGGAAGAGGAACAATCAACAGTGGTTGCTGCTGAGAGTTCACCTTTCCCTCCACCATCAGCTTCAATAAGTTTTAATGAAGATAGTAGGGACAGCACGAAGGATGAAACAAAGCCTGTATGTCATAATTTCTTTGAAATTGATTATTTGTTATTTAGTGGGAACATTATTTTGTGCAGTATTTAAGTTCTTTCTTATTCTTATATGTGAAATTAGGAATGGTTTTATGATGAACTTGAAATGCCCGATGTTGGAGATTTCGAGGAACCAGATCCGGATTCTGATTATGACTATGAGGAGTATAGCACCAGTAGGAGAAAGAAAAAGAAGCCACCTGCAAAAGCTCCACGGGTAAATTCATTTTCAGTGGATTGCTAAAGAAAGTTTTTGTAGTCTGACTGAAGCGTGATAGTAATCGTTTCATCTACATATTTTATTTCAGACACCTGCAAGCCGTGGCAGAAGAAAAATTACATACGACGCAGTCACAGATCCTGAGAAGCCGTTCGCCTGCGACAGTAAGTTTTCATATGATTTTCGAAGCTTTTGGTTTTGAAAGGAATTTTATAAAAAGCTTGCAGGTAGCTTTATATCAAGAAAACTAGAAATTGATCCAAAATAATCCTTCATTATCTCACTTCTTAGTTTGTGGAGCACGCTATAAAACTCGTCCAGGATTGACGTACCATTACACTCATTCACATAAGGATAAGGAAGATGAGGAAGATGATGAGATGGTTCCGGCTTCGCCTAAACGAGATGATGCCGCAGGTCACTACAAAATATCCAATAACAAACTATACTCCATCTAACTCAACAAAAGCTCACACTTAGGATTTGTTATGTAATATCTGTTATTGACAACACTAACATTTTCACCACGCTTTAGGCATCTTCTAGTTCTAGAGAGCTAGATTTCGGTTCAATTTGTCAGTATGCATAATATTTATTATATATCTTTCACTTTTGTGGTATTACTGGTTGGATGGTGTCCTGTCAAGTTTCAAGTCCATGTGGACGTGGACATGGAAGTTTGGAAAAGCCACGTATTCATTGACGTATTTTAGTCATTTAGACTTTGGCTTTATAGAATCTAGTTAGGAAATCAGAGCTTCCAAAAAAATAACGTTTTTGAGCAATACTTTTCCCATTAATATATTATTGTATTGCATTTTACTTCATCGTATTATCGGAACGTGGCGAATTATTATGTTTATTTTATAACGTACTGAAACATTATTTATTCTGCTGCTAAACTGCTAGCTGAATTATTATTCATTTTAATTCGTTAGGTTTCACAATTTGTTCAAACGTGGAAAATCGTGCAACTACTCTTTAGTATTTGGTATGATTAAAAGTGTTTGGTGCTATATGTAGACTTGAGAAAATGATGAGGGAGTAAAGATTTTCAGCAAAAAGACTTTAACTGATTTTAATTAGGTAGCTTTATCATTAGTCGACTTTTAATTACCCTTCGTATAACTTATATATAGTTGAGGCTTCGCACATGCTAGAAATTATAGGGACTAGTCGAGTTATCGATAATGAATTTTATTATTATTATTATCAATGCATTTTTAAAATCGTATTTAGAACTAGAATAGAACGCCATTTCGAAAACGGTTGACGAAACGCAGATATGTGTAGGTAGTTAGTAGATAGAGATAGACGGCAGCGTTATACATGTATGGATTTGTGTAATAGTTTATTATTATTATTCACAACATGCATCCGTCTATATACTCCACTTCACGTAGTCTACACCGATTTTTAGCGCAGTTTAATCATAATCATTCATAGAACCAGTTTAATTTCCCGAATAATATATACACGCATTAGATTCACAGTTTTTTCCAACTGATTTGAGTTAAACTTAACACACGAAAAAGAATCAAGAATGAGTCCGATGAATGTTGGAATGGAGTAAATTCAAGTGACTTATGAAAGACTGCTCGCCAGTTATTTTCGCATTTTTTTAAAAAATGCCTGTGCAGTTTGATATGCTAGGTGTTTCCAGTCGTATGAAAGCCCGAGTTTATAATATTGCATGTGTGGTATTGAGTATTGTGTGATGATTGATGATCACTGGAAAGTTCTGCAGGATTTTTGTCCTATATATACGTTTCACGTTTCCCCTTTATGCATGTGATAAATGATAAGACGATGACGTTTTAGCAATAAGATAATGGCTTCTAATTTGCTTTGGATAAGATATTATATACAGTACGTGTATTTGTGAATCCCATTCCCTTCTTAGAAATTCCACAAGGTATATTTTTTATCATAAGTACTTTTAGGAAAATACGTAAAAAAAATATTGAACTTAATATATATCTACACATATTACTGATGTAAAAACGCATGTAGCATCTAGATACAATATACAACCCTTCACAATGATTAGTAAAATTACAAGTATAAAGTAAAAATACATATAAAACACTGATGTATAAAAAAACTCGAAAATGAAATGATATGATGTATTACTGGAAAAGATCTGAAAAATATAATGATTGCCTTTCCTAATCTATTTTGAAGTGGCAATAATTTTCTTTCCATAATATTCAGTATTTTATATATATATAAAAAAAGAGCAATATACCAATAATATTTTTCTAGTCATAGTCTATCAGTATTCCGTTAGTTTTATTATTTCACACGATTTTTTTCAAAAAAAAAATCTTCTCCGAGTCCTATCCTAAATCCAAGTTCCACAGGCAGTTTGGACTCCTTCGGATGTCTGTTTGATTTCTCTAAACGATCTTCATCTCTTCAAGATACGCTCTGTCTCTCTAATTCCATCTGGTTTTTAGCGAAGGTTAGTCCAAATTGTTTGTGGAATCTTGTTATTCTTCCCGATTAGGTGAAAGTAGAACAATATTTTCTAAAGTAAAATGGGCTCTTTTCTTGATTTCACTTTAGCAAGGAGACGGGGTGGACCTGCGTCGTCGCTACCTCCTCCTGTCTTGCATCCTCAACAGATGCCACCAACTGGTGGGTTGCAGCCTCCTACTTTGCAACCCCAACAGTTACCACCTCAGCATCACCCGATGCATATGCAAAATCCTGCTGTATCGCAGGCTGGAATGATGATGCCACCACCTCCGCACATGATGCATGGGCATCATCCTCCACCACCACATCTTGTGCCACAACAACAACCTCCACCACATCATGTTGGAGGTCCTCCGCCACATCCATATGTCGGTGGTCCTCCTCCCCCTCCACCCCATCATGCACAACAACCTCCACCACATCACCAACCTCCACCACCACCGCAACAACAACAGCAACCACCACCACCTCCTCCACAACAGCAGCAACTTCACCCGACAATGCCACCTACTTCACAGTCAAATTCTCAGCAACCTCCTCCAGGACCACCTGGTCCACCGCCACCACAGAACACAGGTGGGCCACCACAACAACCGCCTCCTCAAAATCCAGAGGCAAACAGTAATGGGGAAAGGAAGGGACCGGACAACATGAAACCTCGGGTGCAAGCTTCGACATACTGTGACTTTTGTCTGGGGGATGCTAATTGAGAACAAAAAGAGTGGGGAGGCTGAGGAAATGGTCTCATGTTCTGATTGTGGTAGATCAGGTTAGTATCTTAATATGTATGTTCGTTTACATGTGCATTTTATATGCTTATTTTATGCCTGAAAGGTTCTTTTTTTATATCATTCATCCTTTACATAAACGAATGACTCATTTACGTTGCAGGTCATCCGAGCTGCTTACAATTTACAGCGAATATGATCATTTCTGTTAAGAAATACCGGTGGCAGTGCATTGAATGCAAATGCTGCTCTATTTGCGGAACTTCCGACAATGATGTAAGTAAACACTAAGCAGCATTGATTTAGAATGCAGCCAATGCCACATTGTATACTAATTATCGATGTTGTTATGCGTTCATTACAGGATCAACTACTCTTTTGTGACGATTGTGATCGTGGTTATCATATGTACTGTCTCTCTCCTCCACTTGATGCACCTCCAGAGGGATCTTGGAGTTGCACACTTTGCATTGCAGAATTTCATAAATAGTTTTAGTTGTTCATATATACTCGGTCTAGATTACTTTTAAAATGTTCATGACTTCCTTGTATAATGTGCACTCAATTTTTTTTATATTTTGTTCTGTTTTCATGTAAAGTAGTTTTCCAGATAATATATATATTATATATTATGGTATATGACAAAGATTATTATGGTAATATAGAGGGAAGGGTGGAAAGGTTACAAAGAATGGTGGATGTCATTAAACAGGGTGGGACTTTACTTCAAGTCATATTAGTAGAGGAACAGATATTTTACAGAGATATGATAATCGGTTTGTTAAAAATGTACATAATGTAAACCCAGGTATAGAACTCTTTTTTTAACTCACGACCATGTGTGAACATGTACTAAAAACAAAAGTTTTAAAATTGAAAATGCATAGTAGAATGCACAATTTTACAGAAAATATAATAGAAACAGATACTTTGGGTTCAACGTTCAAGACAGAATGTTTTTAAGTACATAAAGAAATCCAAGTTAGGAAAGAAGTTTAGCCTATTTAACAGATAATGAGCCAAGGAGTATCCACAAAATAAACGTGCATAGAAGTGAGCCCAACTAAAATGAGAAAGAAATGAAACAAACATATATTAATTTTATGGTGGAACATGTTGAATAGGAGGAGGATTATATTTTGCAATTTTATCTTAGGTATCAGTCTTACTTCTATCGTTTGTATCTAGTACACATTGTGGGGTGTCTCCTAAAATAAGCTGTTGTAAAAAAATAAATATTTCTGTCAAGATGAAATTACCAATTGCTTCGAACTGTAGAAAAAAAATTGTAGTAATTTTGACTTACTTGAATGGCAGCATTTGGTGGATTTTCAAATCTGCTAGTTACTACAGTTCCTGGAGTGATGAATCCAAAGCCCATCAATTCGTCGGCTCTGTTGTACAACCCAAAGACGGGGAACATTTCAGTACAATTGTTGCTTGTGTATTGCTCTACTTGGTAAAAGTTGTGGGAGCCCATTCCAATAAAACATTGGTTTTTCGTCCAGCCTTCTTCAATTGCTACGCTTCGGTTATGGGGGACTTGGATGGAGGTGGATGGACTCGTTCCATTTTGAATCCAGAGGCCTGTTCCAGTTCCATCGCTGATAAGATCAGTATCGTTTCGGCCGGTTGTGCAAATTATTGCTGTTAACACCAATTATAAGCGCTTTGAATAATCATTATATCAATTGGCAGAAATTTTGGGTGATGGGGCGACTTGATTACCTGGATCCACGAAGTAACTTGTCAATAGAAAATATTCTTGCTGTTCAAAGGTTGCAGTCTGGTACACCGGTAATGCTGGATAGTTTACACCGTTATCTGGTCCTAATATGCTGGTTTTGTTAAGCTAGAATCAAGAGAGATGATGATGATGGGAGTTATGAATAAAAAATTGAATTTCGGGACACTTATTTAGTAGAACTTGACAATCCAGTATGCAGTAATGCTATTATTATAATACCAACTGCTGAATTCCAGCGATTACGCCGTTAACATCGAAAAGTAGAGCAGCACTGTAGTCTCCAGGGATTATATGCTGAATTCCATTGAAATTACCGTCGTTGCCACAATTTGCACTGGTAGCTAACCAGCC